>JAECUM010054409.1:0-20689 GCA_016617855.1 Megalonaias nervosa
TGTTTTTATCAGCGATCAATTTATCACAGGTATTGTTGGCACGTCGCCCGGAGCAATGTCTAAATTGCGTGTTGAATTGGAATTCTGGCAATTCGCTGCGGCTGAAAAAAATGCGTTACTAATATACTAAAATCTTTTATGTCAACTGACTTGTATGCGGGTCTCTTAGCAAAGATATTTACTGTGTGATGTACGCGAATTTTAATTTTCTGGTTAAGCCACTTCGATGTTGCTGAATTAGTTGCACCATCTGCAACGAGCTGTACCAAATTTGGGCAAATATCAAAATATTTTCCTGCAGCTGAGATAGACTTAAATTCCTTTGTTTCTCCAGTTTCACGATTAGTTGATAAAATTGGTTGTGGTTTTTTGTGTTTGCTATTTTCCGCGTATTGTGTTTTCTCCTTGTGTTTAGGCACGTAAATTTTCCAAATGATTTTCTGTTGTATCTGATTTCACGTGATCAATAAGTAGCCCATTATTGATAATGCCGTTAAAACACTCATAAACAAATCTGTGAGATTTTATTTTCTTATTTTCTGGAATTCCAATAGTGAGGTAGCCCATGTTGCTGACATTTTCAAGAGGACGATATCTAATGATCTGCTTCAAAATTAACGTAAATTGGGTGCTTCCTGAATTCCGCAGGATCAATCTCTTTCTCTGCTTTCTCCATCATATTATTCTACTTTCTGTAATACGACAATATTATTTTTAATATATCTCTCGATGTAATCTCGTGTGTCCTTACTTTTACGTTATCATCAGCGTTCATCATCTCAAAATATCTTTTCAGCGCGCGGTATTTTCGTCCCACACAAGCGACACACAATTGTGTTTTTCCTTGCACCCTAACCCCACATATTAGACATGGTTTGGGCCGGTACTGCCAAGTCTGATATTTATCATATGAAGACTGCAATAATCTCCTAGACAATTTTTTCCACAAGGAGTTACTGATCCGATCTTTAGCCACCTGCAAGTATTTTTTTGCCGTTGGCATAATTATAGTATATAATCTTTTCTAATTAGAGAAAGGTTGTGTTATATTAAAGAATGTATATCCGTATACCACAGCGATGACTAATCCAGCTGTTGCAAAACAGCTGATGGAATAGTATTTTAGTCTAACCGGGATAAAACCCGCTTTCCCAAGATCGAAAATTGTACAAAACAATTCACGAAAAGAAATAAATGAATTATTAACCGCGAGTGAAATTGAGAGATTATCGACGATCGTACCAAAGAAACGCAGAGAGAAGTTTTTTAAACGAGAGCAGAAAAGATTATCGGCGATTGAACCACAACACACCACTAGATTTGACATTGACAGATTAACCAAAGACAAAAAACAACTGCCTTTTGAGCTACAATTACACGAATTTATCAAAATGGCCAAAAATGAGTTTGAGCAAGATGGTACGTCTCTTGTTTTTTCAATATTCAGGATAAACGGCGACAGTATTTTTGTCGACTCGTTAATGAACGACAAATGAGCAGCTATAATTATTAATACTCTTGCAGACGACAGCAAGTACATATTTAGAATAAAATTTATTGTTGAACATGTCAGCAAAGATGGCCTAACTTAAATTATCCGTGATAACCTCGACCCTGTTAAGGTATCACGGCAACATAACAGCGTCGCTAGAGTGGACAAAAATTCTAAACCGGGTACGTTTACCGGAATAGACAAACCATATTACAACAACGTGTATCCGGTGTCCGCGGTGGTTTATGCACTATACCGTTTAAACGATCCTGATATTAATGCTCTTGTACCGATGCTTGGTGCCAGGACCAAAGCTGTGGCCGCTGGCACGTTAAATTGTGTGGCGTAGCGTATCAGAGAACATTTTATTAACTCGAGACCTGGAAACGGACTTACAGAATCGAGGATAAAAAATAACACAATGGGAAAACTCTCTCATCGACGGAGCTACAATAAATGACGTAGGAGTGTTAAAACAACATTGAAGTTTCCAATCGTGGCAAAAACAATTACAAACGAAATTTTGTATAATTTCGGCAACTATTATAGTAAGGGCTTCCCAATAGCGATAGTTGATCATAACAGTTACGCTTGGTCTAAATCAGTACAAAGTTTCCGCTGGAAAGAACAATACGATTTTATAACAACGATATTTTTGAGGAGATTTGTAATATTAGTGCGCGTGACCCTGTATCTGTCTGGCTATTTCACGATGACGACGGAGATTTATCTGCAGAGGACTTATCGGAAGGAATCATTGCAACGTGCGATGAAAGAGATTGTGGTAAAATATAACGACGATAGTGAACAACTACTCAAAAATAGATTTACCATGTCTTCTGATGTGTCTCATATAGCACAACGAAAACAACGATAAAAATTCATGGCGTCCAACTCCAAAAGAATTTCTCGACGATATCTCACGATCTTGTGTCAAGTTTGGACATGGTAGTTTCTGGAACACAAAATATAATTCCGCCGGTACGATCTCTGTGGACGGAGTGGCTTTTTACCCGGCTAGTTTTCTTGGATACGGTGAATGTCAACCGTATTTTGAACGATTCGTTTATCCGACACACTAAATGACCAGAGGAGCGATAAAAGGTAATGTTCCCATGGACTACGATCTGACTGGATTTGCCGAGATTAAATCATTTAAGTTCTCATCAAGTATTCATCCGGTTTTACCAGTCTGGTTTGGTCGTCCTATTAATGCGCCAAATACCAGTGTAAATTTCTACGATTGTCGCGCAAAAACAATTAACATGGCTGGCCTCCAATAGTGCTATAACTATATATGTTAGACGCCAAGATCTTTACATTGCTGACTTTAACTTCTGCGATAATTTCGTACAGGCAGGCGAGAACAGTTTGGTTACCGCACGATGATAAAAATATGTGCAGAAAAATTATCGGAAAGTTCACGTTCTGTGCGTCATCTAATAATAAACGCCGCTGTACAAAAATTAATCACGGATCCCGCAGAACTAGATTTTGTGATTGCAGATACGGAGTCGCGAGTTTCTCGGCAGCGTGTGTGTTTACACGACAGTACAAATATTGACGCGGTTGTTAGCTACTGCGACTGCGACTCGCCGAAGTTCACTCATTTGAGATCTTCAATGCTCGCATATTCGTCTTTTGAATTCTTCAATGCCGGCATATTCGTCAACAAATCATTTATCGACGATTCACCGGTTTCAAGCGGATGCTGTTAGAGTCGACACGGATTCTTTTTATATAAGTCGATCGAAAATGGTTCTTGTGAAACCATTTATCGACACAGCTACGCTTTCTGTTGACTGAGACAACATAAACTGGGGTCAATGGAGAATAAAGCGTTAGCAAATACATAATTATTCTGAATCGGTCGATGCTAAACCAGTCGGCGCTTATTACATGAACGATTAAATCACGAGATATAGCACAGTCTATCTTAATGGTCCTGGTGGCTCTGGAAAAACAACACGTGCGATAGAATTATTTAAAAACTCACACATGATTGCGCTAACGGCAACTCACCGTCTTGCCAGAGAGATGAAAGCCCGTGTAGTTAAATCATGCACGTACCACAGTTTTTTTTTTTCGATGGCGTGGTGAAGCGTGGACGCCAGAGCGAATGGGACACAAATATATACCGAGAATAATTGTTTGGGACGAAATAAGTACTGTGTCCTAACACACATTGAAGACGTTTCCTGATTACCTAACGACGAAAACACAGCCATTATCATGTGCAGCGATCAGGGACATCCTCCGCCGTTTACAGGAGAATCACTGCATGACTGACTGCGCAATTAAGTTAGCCATTAAGAAGAAATATTGTATATCCATCGTTCGCGCGGTTAAACATTACGACGCTAATCAGATTACAGCCTGACAAGATTCAGTGTGAAATAATGCGCACGGTAATTCCGTAGACACCAATGTCTAATTTCTGGAACTCATGGCGAACTAATGATCTGATAGTTGTATCACGAAGAAAATGTCCCTGATTCACTTCAGCGTAAATTGTTTCAGCTTCACTGAGGAAAGTTTCCAACTCTGCCAGTTCTACTATGTTATTGCCCTGCAGATACCCGTCGATAAAATATACTCGTTGACATTCCTGGAACGGATACACAAGCGACTGATTCTTAATGATATCGTCGAGGTCCCAGTATATGGTGTACAGCTGGCGCTGTTGGCGTCGGAGACTCAAGTCGCTGCTCCCATCGAGTGATTGCAACGGCGTCCAGTAACGCTCACCATGGACACTAGGTTATGCAGTAACAATTCATTCATCGCAGGGGCTAACAATCTCAGATACCAATATTTTGGATTGCCGACGATCGCATCGAATGGTGAAATTTAGTATATTTGGCACTGTCGAGAGTTACAAAATTATCTCGTTATGCTCGAGAAGACAAAATAAACCAGCGCCAGTTTGATTTTGATATTGAATTTATCATGACGCTGAAACAACGCGAAAATAATCACTGCACCTGCTGTAACACAGTAACATTGTGGCAATATTTTCCTAACGACGTACGACAATTTACGGTGGACAGAATCGATGGTAGTCTAGGCCACACACGCAAAAATGTCGCTTTGACATGTCTTTAAAGGTTACAGAGGTAGGAAAGCTTCGCTCCACTCCAGCAAGGGACCTTCCCGGGCGCGTATCCAACCCGGTGGTAACTGTTTCTTTTCAGGAATTACTTGTAATTGTTCAGGGACAAATCCACGTTGAGAAACTCTTGAATCTAATCGATAGATTGGTGGCTGCACAGTAGATCTTACCACAGTGGAAATTGTATGTGTGGTTACACTCCAGATGGGATCAGTTGCTCTTGCTGAACCGCCATCATTCATATAAATGCCTCACTGTTACGTTACTGCCCAACACTATTTGTTGTAGTTGATCTGGTGATTTTCGTCGTGCTATGTATTTTTTCGCAATTGCCTCGAAGAGGTTTATATTAATTTCAAGAGCGACTTCATTGTTTAACGCGGCCACCACGTGAGGTAGTCTCGCAACCCATTCACGAGATCTGTTCTTGCTCAGTAATTCCTGCATGTATTGATGTCCAAACAGTCGCTGTGCAGGTGTTTGATCAAATCGTTCAACGATTGCCTGATGATGATGTAACGCGGTGTGTCCGCGTCTGATTTTACGTTGTTAAATGTTGTTCCATCAGGGTCGTTTCATCATTGTATTCTGCTGGAACTTACTAATTTTATGTCAAAGAAACATAAGTAAAATTAATTTGAAAATATTTTATTTGTAAGAAACATCCTCCACCAAAGCATATAATCTCATACATTGTAGGTTAGTTTCGAATTATTTGAACAACATTTTGTTGAACTTAAAAAAATTCATAATCATTTATCCTTTGTGCATGATCTTCGCAAGATGACATGAGGTAGAATAGAGAAGACCCGGCGTAATATTCGTTGCAAAAACTGCAAGGCATATGCGATATGTTGGATAGCACAAGGAAACACACCGTTGCCAACGGAGTGTCATATCATTCTTAAACTTGTAAACTTAGTCTGTCACTTGCTTACAATAACTAGGAATCAGTAGCTAGCTTAGCTTTGTTTATAAAGGTTTGAAATTACTTTTGTACCCTTTGCTAAATTTGTAATACAATAAAGAAATATACTTGGGAATATTACTTTTATTCAAAATTAAATCTATCAAGCAGCATTATACAATTATTGATCTTTGCGTTAGTAAATATGAGTTTATGATCAAGTAGAAATGGAATAGCGAGAACATAATAGATCTAGCTGTACTGTAATCCTTCTTGTATATATTGTGATTAACTCTGGAGTTCCAGTATGGAAAAGACGGTGATTAATTTAGAACAGTATGTACTTCCCTCTTGACTCAAATTTACTATACCTGCTAAAGGTAAACATGTACAAGAGGACACTATTGCAACTGGTCTGAGTCGTGGCGTCACACTATCAGGTAAAACTCTCAATCTATTATTGTTGTTTCGGTTGGAAACAATTCTCATACAATTCGAGCAGGCACTAAACCCACCAGACAACACAATCACTGCATATTCAGTTAACTGCCAATCCAGATCAGTTAATGCAGAGTGCGGGAGGAAGGCGCATTTACAGTGTTTCTACTTTAATCGCCAATCAAAGTCCTACCATTGTCAAATATCGACATATTTATTTAATTATATGAGTTGTTGAGAAGTGAATTTGTGTATATTTCGTTACCACCAAGGTAATACGAATTATCATTGTCATTGGGGGCCACGAGCTGTTTACAAACCGTCATTAACTGTACATTGCAATAATGCCGCCTATTTAACCATCGATGTGCTCCACGAACACGATTTGCCGTGTTAATCAGTCAGACAGGTGAGTCGCGTAATGTGATGTAACAAATGAACCCCAAAATTATGTCTTTATTCTTTACATATAGATTTTCTAAATCAAATTGTGCTTCTGCCAGTGAATCCAATGTGAGTTTTATACCATACGTCCTAGGATGTGTTTTAGTCGTATTCAAATAAAAATGGTGAAACATGTGCATGGGAAATGGATGAGCGAATCATGACAGCAGATAAGACTGATATTACTAGCAGACCAGAACATTATTTCATTTCATTGAAAATCAATTATTCAGGGTGCACCTTAATGAACTGGGGGGCATAAAGAAGCTTATGTTCGGAGGAAGGTTCTTGTTAGCATGTATTTCATGAAGATTTTAAGTGATAACTGTGTCTATTTAAGCCCAGCTTTGCAGTCCAAGCAATAGTACTTGTCATTGGTAGAGGCATGTGGTAATGAATAAAACATAAAGTGCCTTTTGTGAGATAGACTGAATGATATAATCGGCACAGATAACCCTATATTTTCTATCCCCCAGCTTTGTTCACAAGACAATGACATGATAAGATGAGACACGTTGTAGCCAAAAGAGATCCTTAATCGCAATCACATCTACCTACAACATATAATCCATAATTTTGTCGTACAATATAATTTTGTTATTGATACATTGTGATTCAAACTTGTATGTATTGTCTAATCCGAAGTTGTGTTTCACCTCTGAATGTGCCGTAACCTATGCGTTACACCATAGAAAAAATGAGTATATTGGGATTTTCTCGGAATGCCTCTTTTGTTTTAAAATATCGTAGACTGTCTCAAAACACCATATTTAACGATAATATAATGAATTATTCTGTATAATTTGGAAAGAAATATCTTCCAAGAGGATTTTCCACAATCGACATCTTGAAACACTTCATTGTCATCACTGTATTTATGATTAGTGCTTCCATTCTACTTTTTTGATGGAATTATAAGTAACTGCAATTTAACAGTGCCGCCTTCTTTTGTTTGTAGGAATAAAACGTTACAAATAAATACAACTCAAGGAACTAAAAGGTAGGTCTGAAGAAGCTGAACATCACATTTGTGTATAGAACAAATTCATGGATGTATACCCATGAATTTTAATTTTGAAAAACTTGAAATGTGCATAATTAGCGCTAAGACATGGAACAATGTAGGTTTACAGCATATACAATGATGATGTTTGGAAGTTCAAAGTGTAAACTCTTGCAACACATTGCATATTCTTTTAAGGGTGTCCATGCTTACATTCTTAAATGGTTAAGTAAACTTTAAAATGACTTATAGTCGGTTTAGTTTTGACGTATCTTAAATGTTTTGTAATAATTCCGTAACATTTTCTTAAATTGTCAAAAACGTAGGGAATCATATGTTCATCCAACTTATGCAAATTATAGGTCGGTAATTCTTGAGAAAAGATTGGTACCGTAGCTATATATACATCTAAGAAGCTTAATTTTGAGAGTACTATCGTCATGTAAATATATTTACACGTTACCATTTTGATTAAGATTTATTGTTGTTGTCGTTGTTGTTGTGGGGCTTAACGCCATTTGATTAAGATAACTTTACATTGCTACCACTGTACTGTAGACATAGGAAAATTAGAAAATTATATAGAAGTAAAATTATGTATGTTTGACCCAAGATCTTGGTAAATTTTGTGCTAAAGGCCAAACCTGAAGGAGTTTTCGGTATCCCTGCTCCAGAGATCAACAGAAGTAAAGGAGTTCGTAATTAATATATGCAATTATATGCAAGGATGACAGTCCAATCACATTCTGTAGCTATTTAGAGAAAATGTTCATTTTTATGAGACTAAACATGATGCAGCATGTACGCATAAGCTTAGATTTAAAAAGGATTTAAACTCGAGGTACAACACTAAAGTTTTAAGCACAGTAACCAAAAGCCAGCAAAACTAATAAGTGTAGTAAAAACAACAAATAAGTTTGTTTGTCTAGATTACAAAGTAAAACTTGAAAAGAAACATACATTATTGTGAATTAAATCTTAAATAATCCTGTAACACAAGTCCATAAGAAAGGAATGTTCCGAATGAATTCCAATAATCTTGATTGCTGTACCAACAGTCTTGTAGGTTGCTGTACCAACAGTCTTAATGTATCAGAATGATATAATGATATAATCCAGAAAGTCTTTGAATGTCTTCACAATAATCCCAAGGTAGTGCTTTGACCGATATGACAATGAACACTTTGTAATTCAACTGAATAATTGTTTTAAAAAATGATACCTCCAAATTATATCTGATCACCCACGGAACATGTTTCCACCAACAAATTGTATGATAGCAATGAAATATGTTTGTTTACCTCAATCTTTTATAAAATCCTAAGACATAATAAAATGACCAGGGTGTTTATATAAAATTCTCCCACAGAACATTATAAGTTTGTAAATTAGGTTAGACCTTCAACTCAAATAGCAGTCAATAACGTTCTTTTCGCTAACAAACATGACAAAATACGGAAATATTCAGTTAGGCTCCACTGCTACTCTCAATTATGGACTAAGGTCAACCTCATTATGCAAATTAAATATACATAACACTCGTAATTATCCACCGCAATATTCTTTTCGGTTCTACTGCATTGATTGAATACAGTGTCTCATGGCATGTAAAGATTTTAGCCAATTCGATTTGTCTAAGTATGATTTAAAAATAAATATCTTGTCGATTGTGTTCACATACTTATTTCACGCAGTTTACAGTTTGATATTTCTTTATATAGGTAAATATCTTGTTCGTAATATCCACAAAAGCTCTTGTTTTCAGGAGATAAATTTGAGTTTGAAACTGACCAACCATTCTTGGTAGGTAATGGTAATCGATCCGAATACAATAGTATATGAACACAATCGACAAGATATTTATTTTTAAATCATACTTAGACAAATCAAATTGATTCTTGAATCGTGTTTGGAATTTATTATACTATTCTTGAGTATTTTATCAAACGTTGGTAATTTGGGAACAGGATCTACAATTATTATCAGCAATGTCTGATGTACAAATTCCAAGCAAAGCACATATTTAATACTCATCCTATAGTAGAACATATTCATATATGTAAACTCCTATATCATAAATTTCTTTCGACACTGCAGCAATCCAGCCAGCTCGGCCCTAGGTGGAAAGGTAAACTTCTTGGAAGGGCAGATAATAGATGTGCAACCTTTCAGGTAAGAACTGCAATAAAGCTCGCGACAGACATCTTCTGTTTACTATTTGGAAATGCAGAATAAAAATGTCTCAGTCTGCTTTTCTCGCAAAATTATACGTTTCCTAATTTGTGAGCAAAATTTCAAGATAAAATCAGAAACGTTGTAACCGAAAAAATATTTTAGGATAACCACATCTACTTAACACACTAGCATAAAAGCCCATACTCTTTCGTACAACATAATTTAATGATTGGTATATAAAAATCTAAACATCTATGTATGGTTGAATCAGAGAATACTGATTGCCTTCCGAATATGCCTTAAACTAAGTTTTACACCATAGGACCAATGGCACTATTGAGACTTTTTACGGAATGTCTTTTTGTCCTAAAATGTCACCGACCTTCCCAACATTCTGCTTTATTGATAATAAATTGACTAATCTGTATAATTGTAAAGAAATATCTTCCTAGATTGTATTTCACCATTGGCAACATCTTGAAGCGCATAAATGTCATCAACGTTATTACGATTAGAGTTTCCAATTTGATTTTCGTCATGACATTATAAAAAAAAAACAGTACTTTAACAGTGTCTTTCTCATTTGTTTGTAGAAATGAATCGTTACCAAAGACTACAACTCTAGAAGCTGAAAGGTAGGCAAGAGAACTTTGAACAGCACATTCTAAATGGAATACATTTGTGGATGTATACCCTTTAATTTTAGTCATGAAAATGTAAATAATCACATAGAAGTTTTAAAACCCTGTATATTTCCAGCATATAAAATGCTTTTGCAATATGTTCGGAAGTTCAAGTACGTAAACCCTTGCAACTCTTTATACCTTCTTCAAAGTGTCTATAGGCCTACAGACTCACTCACATTCTCAATTAAGCGATACAATGACTTCTCCTCGGTTTATTTTTGGAGTTGTTTTGTATGTTTGGCAATACTTGCGCAGCATTTGTTTAATATGTCAAAAATAACGAAATATAATATTTTCATCCAGCTATTATACAGTATTATCGGTTCATTAGTTTGTGAAGAAATATTTGTATAATAGGGATACACGCACTTGAGAAGAGCCTGTTAAATTTCAAAATAAAGTTTTGTAGCAACTGTCATTAATAAAATATATTAACACCTTTTAATTTTGATTGACTAGGCTTTACATTATTATTAATGCAGTATAAACGTGGGGCAATTAGAAAAGGATACAGAGTTACAATTATGTTTGTTTCACCCAAGATAGTGTCTTATGTATCAATGCTTGTAATATTTGTTCATGATTGCAAATTGTAGTGATTATCTATAACTACGTTTTTTATGCAGGTATTGATTCTATTTTAAGATATTAAGACTGCCTGTAGATTTCGTTGAATCTATAAATTCATGTGGTCAAGTTTCAAATAATGACCATACGTACAAAGTTTGTGGTTATTTACCATTTGATAGGTCAATCAAGTGTGTTCTTAGACGAATTAAGCATTTTTCCATTGATGGGTCAGGTCAGGTGGGTTCTTTTATTAAGTAGGATATGTACAAGTAGATGCAAAATGCGTTTTCATTCATTATTATTGCATATATGTGCATGGAGTTGAAAAAATTATTTCATTCTTATTTCCTATGCTGTTCTGTTAATTTCAGTCAGCATACATATTTAATGTCGTGTTTAGGTATTATTTGAGAGGATACATTTGTTTAGATTATTTGTTGGAATTACAAAGTGCTCAATTGACTAAAATATTATTCTGGCATCATTATGAAATTATTCAAAGGAGCTCTGGAAAATGTCATTGTGATGCATCAGGACTGCTGGTAGACCAGCACATTCAAGGACTTGGAATTAATTAGGAACATTGGAATCATTGAACTTGTGTAGAATAGTTTAGGATTATTTGGACTTATTTATAATACTATAAGTTCTTTGTAAATGTTTATCGTATAACGTTAATAAATAAATGATTTAATAAGTTTTACAAAACTTGTTGATTTCGCTTATTTCTATTACTTATTTTATGACCGTAGACTCGTAATATAAAATTGATGTACTGATCAAAACAATTGAATTCGTTATCGTATGCTAACCTCTAATATCGACAGAAGTTAACCACTTTTTAAGATTCGCAATTTGTGCATACGATATAATGCCATTAAATCAGTTGAATCAAACGTTGGGGGTTCTCGGAGTATCTATAGAACCTTTTGTACCTGCCTTTAAAATCCTGTAAGCATACGATTGGTTGTAATTACAAATGTCATCTAGAATTGACTATCGTTGTATTAGTTCCTACTGCCGTTATTGAATAAATCGTCACCAGATGAGTATTCCAGATGTTTACGAGAAGGTGCTATGCTAAAGTATGCTTTATTAAAGTAGCTTGTTGAATTGAGGTCAAATTATCTTTTTACATGAGGTTTTATTTGAAGTTTCTTCATATAAGTAAATGTATTATTCCAAAAATCCATGAAAAATAGGGCTTATACATGTTTAGAACATTGTGTCTGAAGCTGACACATTACAGTGCACAGAAACATTGTTGCTATTGAAAATGTCATCAATTTAGAGAAATGGTAAATAATTGAAACAAATAGAAATGAGAATTACATCCGAGGATATACTCTAAACTTTGCATGAATATGTTATTACAAGCGACACATAGTCCAAAACCGGCATGCAATTATTGTCTTGTGTGCGCTTAAAAGTTATACATTTTTTCCTTCCCAGTTTCACAAGTTTGTAAATGTAAGATCCTGTGTTATTTTAGTCACATTGCTAATAATAAACGTTTAGATATGAAAAGTTTTCTAAATCAAATGTAAGCAGTTCCTTTTTAAAGCTTTCGAGGATCAATACTGGTCCATTCCTTGATGGCTTGCATTATTGTGTCAGTCATTTGTAGCTCTTATGTGTAAAACGAAGCTACTGCTATGTTCATGCAAAATGTTGTTTTATGACCTATTTGATAAACACGATACCATGTCATGAAAGAGTTTGTATTCTCTTTTCTGAAATTATAACAAGTGGACATCGAATTTGTTGCAATAAATTCAAAAAACAGTTATAGCAGAAAGCAATTATACGTTTCCGAAGCGGTATGACCACTTTTGTAGATAATTCAAAATACTTTCCTAGGAAATATCTCCTATTTTGTTGTGAGTGCATATGTGTATATAGGGTAAGGGGTAGTGATGAATTAAATGAATACACATTTGTCTCAGCATTGCTACATTTAGTCAGATGACGGAATTAAATATTATAATTTAAAGTCGTTTCCTTGCAAGGTATGGGAAACTTGTAGGGAGATACTACTTGAGGTATTTAGCGTTTTGTTTTCAATTTTTTACACAGTTATATCCGTTTTAATGTCTCAACAAATTCCAACTCGAGTGGCTTCGAACTAAAAAAATGCAAAATAAATATAATGAAAATCATTGTCAGGTGTTACCTAACGACAAAACACATATTGAATGTTCAAGGCGAACTGGAAAGTTCTATGTGAATGATTAGTATAGTAATATAACGAACGAACACAAGCACATACACTTACATATATATATATATATATATATATATATATATATATATATATATATATATATATATATATATATATATATATATATATATATATATATATATATATATATATGCCCTTAATCATCCATACACTTCAATGCTACAGACTACAAGGCATTTCATTTTAGGTGAAAAGGTAACCCCTGTGCGGGACCAAAGAGTGGAGAAGCATTCCACTCGGCAATTAATGGAAAAAGCCACAATCAGTACCTTTCTACACAACTTTTATAATACAGTGTAAAATAAATAACAATCTTCTAGAAAAGGTTGTGCTTTAATAATACTTAAGCGGCCTATATTAAATG
Source organism: Megalonaias nervosa (assembly GCA_016617855.1). NCBI lineage: Eukaryota > Metazoa > Mollusca > Bivalvia > Unionida > Unionidae > Megalonaias > Megalonaias nervosa. The sequence goes on from JAECUM010054409.1 coordinate 13,437, forward strand.
TCCTTTATATACGCATGTATTTTCCCGACCTTATGAGAACTATCACAGTCATTAAAATGTACATTATTCTGGTCAATATGTGTCCAGTTAATTTTGGGGATCCTAGACCGAAATGAAAGTGCTAGCCTCTCTAAAGTAGGTTTCTCTCCAGTTTTATCATTTTATTTTTATCAGGTCTGAGTGGACGCAGACAGATGACACAAAGGAATTGTCGGGAACCATAGATCAGAATGAGGAAGAGTACGTAGTGATTGCTTTCGCTTGAAGTATCTATATATAAGTTATGGTATATGTTGCAAGGCAGGACTTAGTGTCAGTCGAGTCTATAAATTTTTTCTATTTAATACTGTATACGGTACACATTGGAAAAAAGTTGATTAGATGTTGTTTATTCTGCAGAGCAATTCATGTTTTTAAATTTTCGCAGATATCATGGTGAAATGGCAGATGAGGTATGTTTCTTCGAGGAATGTTTGAATGGGTTGAGAAAGATGTTCAGCGATGACACAAAAAATCCTCTAGAGAAAATAATTCCAACACCAAAAGGGAACACTAAGAAGAAGGTTAAGACAGGACACCAGTATATAATGGACGTTGCAGGGTAAGTGAATTTTTAAATTTAATAATTGCTGTAAATTGCATGCAGAAGATCTAAAGATTTTAGGATGAGTTCAGATGATAAAGCTGCTGCCATTTATGTATTGTGTTTGTTAAAGAGATATATTAAGGACATTATCATTTCACGTGGACTTATGACAGAAACCTCTTATCGGATTACTGTAACAAACCATTAATTAATTTTAGACTGATTTATAAAAATCTTGAAAGAGAGACTCGTACGTTTGATCGAGTACAACAATATAAACCACCCCTCTCTTTGCAAGATTGCACAGAAAGACGACGAGGACTCATCAACACGTGTTTTAGTTTTGAATTATTCAGTCCAATAAATAGATCACAACTTAAGATATCCATGATCTGGAATAACTGGACACCTAATCAAATGAATTATGCTATGCTCGATCGTCTATATAGAATCTGTTTTTGTCCCTGTCTGCCTGAAAGTTATATTTTGTACTTGTTGATGACACAATATTGCTGTTTGCTGTGGAGGGTGCATCTATCCACAGTCTTGCCATTATTAATAACTTATGTAGATATGAGGAAACGTTGTGATCAAAATGTTCACCGTATGTTCGTTGTCGTAGATTTACGTTTGGTTAGCCTTGGAATTCCCAGTCAGAAAGAATATTTTGGCAGTGGCATTTGTGCTCATAAAGTTCTAGTGTAGATCTTGATTCTATGTCAGACAAAAGCACGTGAGGCGGTTACCATTCTTTTAAATTAACTAGAAATCAAGCAAACTGCCGTCCTGACAGTTAGCTACATCAAATATGCCGTGCACAAGGTTTCGGCAGCAATGCAACCTTTATGCTTGACGTTCCGAGAGTTTGTGGTTGTGCTTATTCGCCGGGACGACAGACATTAATGGGTTCAAAATATATTTATTGCTTACTTTCCGCCGTGTAGTCCTAGCAGAAATTCATTTTGTTAAGCAAGCAGAAAAGTGTCAGAAACCTGATTGAATTATATATCAAGTGTCAAGGAGGTTCTGGAAAATTTTAAAAGACGACAACAATATTTTGTGATGATGCATTATGGCACCTATGTGGGTGCTAACTCCGCAATATTTTTGGATAAAGCGCAACATCCCGGTCGCTAATGCAATGAATATAGAAGAAACATGTACGTAGAGCCCTTAGGGAAAAAAAACAGGCAAAGCAAAAACGTACCAGTTGTACCACTCATGTCAAAGGAGTGCTAATAATATGGAGTAGGTGCAGATCATGTCACTTCGACAAGAAGCATATAATACACCAGGCGTATTTGTTTCTGGGACAGTTCAAATGAAATAAATTGAAACACACGACGAAATATTCCATGAGCTTCTCGTGCGATTCGGCTATACCTTGAGTCATCAGCTTTTTTTTGCCACATTACGGACTACAATCGAAGTGTATGCATTGTGCGATGCAGCCCCTATTTGATTTTACATGGTTGTGCATTTGCCGACTTCATCCACGAAAAGCTTGAACACTTCTTCGTAAATGGTGATGTAGAGTAGCTCATTAGATATGTGGTCTGCGAATGTGTTGAGCATTGTTTCTGCCAAGATGCGGATTTCATCGTGATTTTATTTTTCATGGATGTTTTCTAATAAAATTAATCAGCTACGGAAATCCGACCACGCTTTTAAGATGTGATCTCAAGGGCAATCGCAATGATGGCAACAGTGATTATTAAGAATTTTCCAAATTCAGTCACACCGGTGTCCAACGAAACTGACGCCATCGAGGTGGCAAGCCTATCCATCGCACTTACTGCGTGGTTTGTAAGTTTTGTATAGAGTGCGCCATTATTCATCCTCTAGACCTACAGTGGATTCAGTCTCGCGGAATGTTTCTCAGGTACAAAGCTTGTGGGTCCTGGACCTTTATATCGATATTATAACTACTCTGAACGTAGCGTCATACGAAAGTGTAATTGATATGAAGAGGGATAGGAAAGCGGGTAGCTCTCCTGTGAACAAAAATTTCCATCCTGTTCCTAAACTTTTCACCAAGTACCACGCCGCCATTGCAAAAACAACCGCACCTGAGAAGCTAAAAAGCAAATAATTTTTGCTGTTGATCGGATAATGAAATCTCAATCAATCCTAGCTGTTATCGATTTGCGTTACGATGCTCTGAGTAGCCCTAGTGATAGGAATTTGTCAACCCCAAGTAAGCACGTATACTCCTGCACCAGTAGTCTGTATACCATGTTGTGCACTTTTAGTGTGAGTCACACCAACACTCTGTCTCTTTCGTCCATATCAGGGTCGGCATGTGGCACAAATAATTCATGTGCCTTACTTGTGTCTGGTCGCTCTTGATGGCGTTGTTTTCCCGCCTTTTCAATTGAAAATGAGGCACTATGATTAACAAGTAATTGAAATGTACTGTATGCAGTGGTTGCTAAAGGTGCTGGAAGATTAAGTAGCTGAGGATTTTTCCGCCTATTGCGACTTGCGATGTTCAGAAGACAGTCCACATGGTTTTATCACTATTACCTTCTGGGCATCAGCATCTAATAGGCTCAGTAGGATTAAGAAACATGCCACTCCAATGGATGTTCCATATCTTTAAAGCAGCCATGCTTTACACCCGTACTTAGAAGTTGCTGGTAGAGCATCATTAATCCACTCCAAACGATCCAGAACATAGATGGCACCTCATACGTAGTAAGAGAGATCACACTCGGAACGAGCTGAAGAAATGCAACCGTTTTATTTGAAAAGCTTTATCTTCAGAATCAAGATAAACTGCAAAAACGTGGAACTAATGTTCGGCATTTTCAAGATGCACCCGCCTTAGCCAGGCGTCTCCTAGGTACATTCTAGCTGTCCGTCGATTTGGCGCCAATGACAAGAAGTTCCAGGTATATCATCCTCGACAACTACAAAGCTCCTATCCGCTAGAGTTTGGTGCCGCCCTTGCATGTTAAATTTATGGGGTTCTGTGAGCAAGTTTCACATGTCCTTGAAGGGGGAGGACAGAATGTTTGTCTTCGAGCATCTTTCTAATGCCAATGCGACCTGATCCATGCCTATGACCTTGCAGATCTCCTCAACGACATTTGCGGCACGGTTGGTGACCTTGGGTTTGATGATTTTACGAAAGGTGAAACGTTCTTTTCTAAGTCATAGGTGACATCATTCTAAGCAAACCTAGAGGTGCATATCATTGAGCACAGCTCGTTCCAGTGGATCAATTACTGATCCAATAACTTTGAAATATGACCGTAGAAATATGATAGGTACAACATGTTGGTATTCTTGCGAGACGCATACGGTTCTTTGCCCTTCAAATGTCACATCATCATAGACTATTACGTTGTCTTGGCCGTGGTTTAGGTTATCTGAATAAAAAGCCTCGCTCACGTTGCAGATAAATATCAACGAGTCCTCAAAGGCAACGACTGCTTCTTCGCTAGTATTTGCACCTATGGCAGCTGCCAGCTTCTTAACATGCTTAATAACTGCGATGATTTGAATGTGGTACCATTTATAGTATTTACTTCTTGGTGCAATCACGTAAAATCTGCTCCACGTTATCCAGCGTGCTAGGAGTTTCAGTTGATATTGTCTCTTTCCAAAGCCAGAGTAATCATTGAGTACCGCTTAGGTGGTTCCGTGGCTTTTTTATGTTCTTTGTGGCGAAAATCAATTCGGTGAATGCTTTTGCGCGCTGTTGGGCATGCTATTAATGGGTCGCTCAGTCATTTCAAAAGTTCAGCATAATGGCAAATACCGTGAGAGGCCATAAGGTGATTCAGGCCAATGGGAAACACGCGCATCAAGGAACTTGCACAGAATGTGCGGCTAAACGTTCTACCATCATCGAGTTTGCGCTGCTTGAACGACTCATTAGAGCAACCAAGATGGCAACTTCATGGTTACCTTTCAGAAAGTATTCCGGACGGAAGCATATACCGCGCCACAACTACTACAGACCGGCACTACACTTGACATTTGGCTGGATGGCAATTTCGGACCAAAGCATGGCTGGGCACTGATGAACCTTCTTAATACCGCGAGCTGCCTACATGATGTAGCGTACTCACATAGGCACGAAATCTGAGACCGACTAAAGGCTGGCTTGAATTTGATTAATGAACGTAAACAGTATCCACGATCCCAAAGTCTGCGAATGCCTTGGTAGATGACTCGTCATAGGGGCATGCAATACAATCTGGTATTTGGCATTGTAGAAACGTCTGCAAGCAAGTGCATTTTAAACTTGACTAAATCATCCAATATCATTCAGCTGGACAAGGAATGCCATGTGGCTCGAAAGACACGAATAGTGAGGGACTGCTACAAATATGATTTTGCGTCACAGTAGACTTGCATCAGGACCTTCACACATGCAAGTGTAAGCTCAAATGGATACTGACCTTATGACAATAAATTACAGCTCACTTGGGTATTGGAAGGTACTGGCAGAATTCAAGAAGCTGTAACAATCCTCCCAATTCTAACTATATCTTGCTAGGAATAGCTTCAGTGGGGTAGTGATTCTTCGTGTAGAGGGTTCGTTTTGTGGAAATACAGAATGTGCCTGAAGGCAACACGCTTCCACCTAAGGTTATTTTTACCCATTACCTTGACCGAAATGATGGTTTAGGAATTCTTCTGTCCTGGCATGTTTGTCCTTTATGGTTGTGGTATTGGTAGTATGCATACATCATAATATCGTCCGAAGCAATCCACTTTTTTCACGTTACCTAGTGCCTTGCCAGGTATAACTGTGATTGCCTGGACATTTATGCGGTAGTCTCCATCCATTATAATCTCTGCTAGATTTAGAGGTACCTTTCCAATCTCTTGCAGATCAGGGTCAATGAACAAAGGACGGTGGTGGTTATAAAATTGTAGGGATTTTTTCTCCTGGTCCTGGCATAGGAACTTACCGTAGGTTTTTGGCCATACTTCGGTAATCTTTAGACAAGTCGCCTTGGCTAAAGAAAGGGATAACGGGTAGCAAACGTGCTCCTTTCTCTCGTGCTGAGTATGCTTGTTTACTGTTTGGCTTAGGTCCTTTATCCAGAAACAGTGTCTAGAAGTTCTTTATCCAGACACAATATCTGGAGGTCTTTTCTCCTTTCTTTTCGTAAGTGAGAAAAACTGGTATATAGAATGTTGCTTCGTGATAAGAAACTAGCTGATGCAATGCGGGCGTAGACCATCTTCCAGCCAAAAGTAGTAACTGTGATTGGTTGGTTACGGCCTAGAACATGTCAATATCCTTGACAGGAAAGTTGATACCTGCAAAGTTGAGCTCGCCCAGGCGCTTGCGGTATTTGCCTGGTCGATGAGCGAGATCATCTGCCTGGTACATAACATACACAGTGGTCCACTCAAAGCATCGGTAGACATTGTTTATTTTCTTGATGATCGCATTTTGGATTCTTCAGCCGCTAGTGCTGAAACGTAGCTCTAGCTGATGAAACTGTCGGTAATGCGACTATTTCATTTCAAATATTTTGCTGACGACATTACCCATTTGGATCTCTATTACACAATGTTCTGACTGATGAATTAGGTGACGAAATTCCTAATTTGAAGTGTGATGGTGATGTCGGTCTGCAAATTCTCCTGTACGGCTTGCAAGCCCGATTTCGAATACAGATTTTGAGGTAGGTGCCATTTCATTCAGGAATACAGAAGCACCTTGTCTGGTACAGTGGCGCGATAGTCTTTCACTATTTTACTGTATTTTCGCGACAGTCATTTCAGTCTAGAAAGGCTGGCGGTTGTCTTCGGATATTGGCCGCACTCTTATTGTTATTTCACCCTAGATCATGTGCCGCTCCTTAATCAGCCTCAACATGAAGCAAATTTAAGTATTTATCCTGCAATGCATTCTGCAAATGCCCAGTAGTAAAGGTATTAGATTCCTAGAATTGAGCATTCAATTTGTATGAATGTCAGAAATATTTGCAGTATATGAGTTGACTCAGAAATCTGTCCTTCCATTCATTAGCCATTACAAATTATCTTCGACCACTTATATTTTAATTTTTCTAATAATTAAGTTATACCAAACACTGCAGTATCTCTTTATGTTGAAAGTATTACTTGTTCATGCAATGTTGTCTTCATGTTCTTAATTTTTTTCGCGCGGGCATCTGAAAGGGGGAGGGTGCACAGCTCGGTCGCCCCAACAACCTTTGCATATCCCTCGAAAGAACAGTCTTTCACTCACTGGGATTTGGTACGCCTTCAAGTCGGTCAGTCATCAAGTCGAACAAGCCCCGGCTGGTGTCGACACGGTTAATTATCCATTTATACGTTATAATGGCAGATATTTTTTAAGCGTTGCCTCGCGTATTCTACCTTGTTAATTGCATTTTGTTTCACTCATGCACATAAATATTATATCTTGTTTCTGATGTTATTTGGACATTTTTGTAAGTTAAATGTTGTTTTCAGATGTATTTTACACGTTACACAACTTTTGAAAAGATTTTGTTTTAAATCAGAACCTTTATATGACAGTGATTACGTTGCACGAGGTCAAGATGTAACTCTTTTTCGGAGTGAACCTCTCCAAAATATTATCATTTTCTTCATTTAGAAACTGTCCGATTAGAAAAACATTTTTACAAAGTAGGCATCATATGTGATAATAGTGACAACCTTCACAATT
>JAECUM010054411.1:0-40329 GCA_016617855.1 Megalonaias nervosa
CTAATTTATTGATCAATAAATGAAAAATTAATTTTGTTAAAATTAATAATCATTTAATTCATTTATCTCTATGTTTATTTATCGGTACATATAATTCAATTATGTACCTTCAGATGTGATATTTTCACAAAAAAGAATGAGAATAAGAGATCGAAAAAAAACTTGAATGAAATTGAGTTTATGGAAATTATTACCTATTGTAGTTGACGCGTTTGATGAGGATGAAACAAATTTAATAAAAATTTCTTGTAAGGACAACTGGATTAAAGAATTCAAACATTAGAAATATGACATAAAATAACTGACGAAATCAAGCGTTATACCATGAATTATGATCTTGGGATAAAAACGAACCAATGATACAAAATTACTCAAGAATAGTTCCAAAGTTAAACATCAATAAAACTGTAGGCCAGTCATTTCCCTCAATATCGTTTTCACAGGAAAACCGAAATAAATAATATTTACTGTAAACGTACGAATATAGCTTCCATTGTACAGGACCGTGATGGCGGAATGTCACATGTGGCTGCGCCCATTAAAACCTTGAAGGAAAGGTATATTATGGGTGTGGATAGAGCGTACTTTCCGCTGATACTTCTGTACTGGCTTAAGACAACATACCAAGATGACAATGATTCTAGCAGCAGGCAGGGTGAACCATACAAATTGGTTTCGAGCAAGTTTTACAAAAATAAAGGTTCCTACGGGGGCTGAAAAAATAATGTCAATAACTCTAAACCGAACCTCCTAACTTTTATTATTACCAAAACGGATAATGTTAGTTCATTTTTGTTATTTTATTTTTGACTTTTTTTTTTAAATGTTATAATGCGTTTAGTTTACTCGCCGGGTTACTTAATTTTTGCCATTCGCCCTGCCTGCTGCTGTAAATTAAACAGCCAGTATAAATAATATTAATAATGGTAGTTATAGGCGAACCACATTCAGCTAGATTAGCAAGAGAGCGACTAGAAGCAATTAGAAAATATTTACCTACCCGTGATGCTGTCAAGCAACAATTACAACAAGGACAAGAATCTCATATTGAATTTGAAGAGGATACAAAACAATTATTTAAACCTATTACAGAGACAACTATACCTCTTCTTCCTGCTTTAGAGAAAACCGCTGAAGCAACTGGAAAAATAGCAGAAAGAACTAAGAAAACAAAAGAGATTCTACGAGAACTTCCAATAGAAATAGCTGCTGCTCAGCCACCGAGGGATATACCAGAATTAATTGAAGATGATTTGAATGTTCTCTTTGAGAAACCGGAAAAATATGGAACATAAAAAAAAATATGTCAAAAAACCAGTAACCAAATTTTCCAGTTATGGTCTTTATCTTGCTAATAAGGTTCCTATTGAACTTGCAGGTACAGGATACGTTTATCGTACTCATTTTTTAGATCCGAATACTCCTGATATTCCAAGGAATAAATGGGTTCCTTTTATATTTCGAACTACAAAAAATATATCCAAAATTACTGGTAAATATCAAACTGAGTTTAAAAAATTTGAAGATGATGTTAAAAAATTTGAAAGATCCGTTCTCGACAAAGGTGCCGTTGATAGTATAAAGATAGAACTATTGGAAGGAGAATTAATAGAATTAGAACAAGAAAAAGAAGAAAGAGAAAAATTTTATGAAGAAACTCAATCATCATCGCCACCACGTGTACAAACTCCATCTCCATCACGATCACCACCACTACCACAACAACCATCAATTATCATTACCACCGCCATTAAAACCAACACCAAAGGAAGCAGCAAAAAGACGAAAAGTAAAAGAATCAAAATATTGGTCGCCAGCCTCACAGAAAATTCTAGAAGAACAACAACCATCTCCATTACCACCGTCATCAGAGGAAAAAACAAAAAAACAAAGAGATATGGAAGAAGCACTTGAATTTTATAGGGAAGGATTAAAAAAAAACGGCTGATAGAAACGAATGCCGAAATAGAGGATTTGATGTTTCAATTTACGCTAGAAAAGAACAAGAATACGAAAACCTTTTTAAAAGAAAGAATAAAAGAATTAACAGAACAAAAAGAAATTACAGAATCAGGTATAAAAGAATCTTATGGTATGGATAAAAAACCTTCTACTGGAAAAGGTTTCTTTACTGGAGGTGATTTTACTCTATGTCCTAATAATGTCCTTGCTGACGTTGAACGTCTGGAGATTCTCATCGGAGGAAAACGAGCTGGTAATAATTCTCCAGAAATAATTAATGAAGCAGCTGATATTTGCAGACGGTTATTTACAGGCGGTATCATAGACGTTGATGTTTATCAGTCTCTTATTAACGAAATTGCCGATGACTACTACAGTGACTAAGTACGTAATTAAATACAATTACTATAATAAAATGATCGTACATGGTACTCAACGTGGACCAACCATGGTCAGAGTAATAAACTCACGATTACCAGTATACAAAACAACCTACGGAGATGGACTAGGTGATGTTGTTCAGGGTCTATTTAAAAGGATAGCCCCAAAAGCAATACCGATCGCAAAGCAACTGGGAATGAAAGCTATTGATGTTGTTCGTGAAAAAGGTATTGGTGCTATGGGTAATCTCGCTAGTAAAGCATTTTCAGCGATCAAAGATAGACTAGCACGATTAATAAGACGAAAACCTCAACCAGTAAAATTACCTAGTACTGAAGTAATGCCTGCAAATGTCAGTAAAATGATAAATCAAGTTGCTAATCAAAAACTAGCAGAGTTGGCTGATGTACCAATGTCAGAAAAAGAAAAAAATATAACCGCTAGTCTGATAGCAGGAAGTGGTCCTCGTTTTAGACGATAGTAAATATAATAAATATATTCAAACGTATATCTGATCCCGCATTCGACATGGACGCACCAGTACTCAAAGATGAGTCTGTGCGTGATTATCAATATTATTCTTATGACGCTAGAATTCCAGATCAGCGTGGACGAATTGAACTACAAGTTCAGGATACAAGTAGGTATTTCCTACCCGCTGAGGTGTTTATTGAAGTAGAAGGTAAAATTTTTAAAGCGGATAATACTGAATACGATAATAATGTTGCTTTTGGTTTTGTTAATAATGGTATTATGGCGTTATTTGACAGCGCCACTTATATGATTGATGGTAAAAATATTGAATCAATTCAGAAGGACGTTGATGTTGCTACAACAATATTGGGTCTAGCACGATACAGCGATGATTATTCAAGATCAGCTGGTCCATCAATGATGTTTGTAAAAGACACTTCTGATCACCCTAACAACATACAATATAATATAAGACGACCTAGAAACAACGCCAACAACGCTGACGCTGATGTGTGGCCGGTGGTTCATGGTGCTAATCCAGAATTTAATTTAGGATTTACAACACGTAAATCAATGTTGAAAGATAGAATGTTTTCATGTGCAATTCCACTTTCACACATATTTGGATTTTGCAGAAATGTCAGAAAAGTTATTTTTGGAGCCAAACATACGGTTGTACTCGTACGAAAGGCCACAGACGATGATGCAATATGGCATGTTGCAGGTGCTGATGATGCTGCGACTAGAGCACTTCATGGTAAAGTAGTATTAACCAAACTTTCATTGTGGATGCCAGTGATGACTCCAACAATACCTGAAGAAGATCGGTTACTTGCTTTTATGAGTCAAGGTGGTAAATCAACGTTGTCACGGTTAACAATGACCACAGATGCTGTTCAGAGTGCAATTAATGGTTTATTTACATGGCAAATAGCTTCTCAACAGGGAATAGCAGCACCACGACATATATTTATTGCGCTTCAGGATAATACACGTGTAGGTAATCAAACAAAAAGTTTAATGATATTTGACAAACTTGGTGTTTCTGAAGTTTCTTTAAGAATAAATGGACATCAAGAACCATCTGAGGATATTTTACTGAATTTTGAACAAAATAATGTAGCACGTGCATATCACCGTCTAATGACGTTCATGGGCCGTGATTAAAATATTGATACTGGTTTACAAATATCACAATTGGATTTTACAACCCTATATCCAATTTATTACTTTTCGCTTAAACATTTAGATTTAACCAGACAGTCAGTAGTCGATATACATTTTCGAGCTCGTGTTAACAGAAATATTGTAGATATTCCTAATTACAGAGCAATTGCTGTCATACTCAGCGATAAATCAATGTTACTTGAAGGTATTGGTGGACGAATGAGAGTCGTTGATGCTCCAGTAGAAAACATGTAATTAGATCGTTTATGAATATTAAAATGTCATATAATCACGTTAGTGTTAGTCTGACTCCTGGTCAGATTAAAAGGATACAATCAGCATCAAAAAATGACTGTGGATTAAAAATATCGCTAAAGAAAGAGCAGATGAGCAGTTCAAATAAATTATCTCTTACAGAACGTCAGCTCAGGCATTTCAATGAAGCCAAAAAATCAAATAAAGGTATAAAACTTAATCTTTCTGCGGGTGCCATTAAAGACATCATTAAGACGGGTGGTATATTTCCACTTCTTGCTGCTATACCAGCATTAATAGCCGCTGCAGCCCCAGTTGTTGCAAAAGCAGCTGCATTAGGCGCTGTTGGAACCGCTGCTGGAATGGCATTAAAGAAAGCAACAGGAAAGGGAATTAAAAAAAGGGGAAGGGGTCTAAGATTGCCAGGGACTCCACATTCATGGTACCGAAAAGGCCTAAGATTACCAGGGACAGTTTACTGATATCTCCTATGTCCAATTTTGATTTACTAGATGCTGATAAAAAATTAAAAATAAAAAATTTTAAAGGAGTTTTTATGCGTGATCAATTACCAAAACAACCAAACAAGATTGAAACCGGTATTATTAATCTTGACAAAAACTCTGACCCAGGCACACATTGGGTTGGATATGCAATTGATCCACGTGGAATTATTTATTTTGATTCATATGGACTAGCTCCACCAAAAGAATTCTTAAAGTATGTTAAAGTATCAAAGTACTCCAATATGGTATTCGACGCTACCAACACAAACATTAGCTGATCCACCAATATGTGGTCGTGAAGCACTTAACGTACTTGACGCTATATCAAAATCAACAAAACCACCTCACAAAGTTGTGCATGAATATACTACGTTGTCACATTTAAACAGACATTAGTAAATATAATGGTGGACATTTACGGAAGATCTTCTCGTGGTAAAGCTCAGCAGCAAGCTGATTTATCTAAATACGCAACTCTCGATCAGCTCACAAATGAGATTGATGATTTATTAAACATAACCAGTGTGGATCAAAATGAAGTAGTTGTTTTTCAGGATAAGGAAGGACGATTAAAAACTAGTAATATACAACTACCAGATGTACTTATACGAGTTCCTAATGCGGTTGTTAATAATATAGTTACTTTTACTGATCAGGGTAAAATACAAGATTCCGGTACGTCAGTCAGCGATTATGTCAGAAAAGCTGGTGATTCATTCACGGATAGTATTATTATGAATCAAAATAAAATTATAGACCTTGGAAACCCAGTCACAGATACAGACGCTGCAACAAAGAAATATGTCGACGATCAAGAATCTAAGTACGTATTGGCCAACGGCGGTATAATGCGTGCATTTCTTAATATGAATAACAACGAGCAGCAGGGAGGGTGGACCCTACAACTTTTCTGAGCCCTTATTTTTGCGATTTAACAGTTCTATCCATGAAATTTTCTCTAATTGGTCTCCAGTATTATGGTACCCTCCGAGTATATCAGTACCTGGTCACTCAATTTTTGTCGTCCACCCTCCCTGCTGCTATAAATTAAACAACCAGTATAAATATTATTAATAAATGAAGAATATTGGAGAACCACATTCAGCTAGATTAGCTCGAGAGCGACTACAGGCAATTAGAAAATATTTACCCGTCCGTGATTTATTCAAGCAACAATTACAATCACGTCAAGAGTCTCAGGTGGAATTTGCAGAAGGTGCAGAACAGTTATTTAAACCCATTACAGAGACCACTAAAAGTCTTCTTCCTGCGCTAGAAAAAACCGCTGAAGCAACTGGAAAAATAGCAAAAAGAACAAAACAGACAAAAAGGATTTTACGTGGACTTCCAGCTGAAATAGCTGCTGCTCAACCAATACAACCAATACAACAAATACAACCAATACCTGAGGGCGCTGAAGCACTAGAACCTGAGGGCGCTGAAGAACTAGAACCTGAGGGCGCTAAAGCACCAGAACCCAAACAAAAAAGACCGGTTACTAAAATAGCAGATAAATTTATTCCAGTAAATGTTAAGTTAATTCAAAAGAAAATTGAGAGCATAGAAAAGCTGGCTAGTATTGCTGAAAGTACTTTTGCTAACAGATCTAAATTACTAAAACATGAATACGCTGACCATTTTGAAAGCCGTCATGAATGGAATAAAGCAATATTTAAGATATATAGTGATGTGAATCGAGTTAGTGAAAATGATCCGCTTTATAGGGAATATAACAGGGAAATTAATAAAATAATTGAATTAAGAAAGATAGAACAACAAAAACAAAAACAACAACAAAAACAACCAAAAGAAGAATTTGCAACATTACCACAATCACACCACAACTACCACAACAACAACTACAACCAGTCCAAACAACAGGTAAGGAAGAAGAAGAAGAAGAAGTATTTTATGATACTCCTGGAGCAACTGGAAGTGGTTTAGGAAGTGGCCTTATTACTTGCCCCAATAACGTCCTTGGTGATGTTGATCGACTAGAAATCCTCATTGGAGGAAAACGAGCTGGTAATAATTCTACAGAGATAATTAATGAAGCAGCTGATATTTGTAAACGATTATTTACAGGTGGAATTATGGATATTAATGTATATCGATCCCTCATTAATGAAATCGCCGATGACTACCATAGTGACTGAGTATGTAATTAAATACAGCTACTATAATAAAATGATCGTATATAGTAATCAACGTGGACCAACCATGGTCAGGACAGTAAATTCACGATTACCAGTATACAAAACAACCTACGGAGATGGACTAGGCGATATTGTTCAGGGTCTGTTTAGAAGGATAGCCCCAAAAGCAATACCGATTGCAAAGCAACTGGGGATGAAAGCTATTGATGTTGTTCGTGAAAAAGGTATTGGTGCTATGGGTAATCTCGCTAGTAAAGCATTTTCAGCGATCAAGGATAGACTAACACGATTAATACGCAGACCTGCGGTCCGACCTCAACCTGTAAAATTACCTAGCATTGAAGTAATGCCTGCAAATATTAGTAAAATAATAAATCAAGCTGCTAATCAAAAACTAGCAGAGTTGGCTGATGTACCATTATCAGAAAAAGAAAAAAATATAACCGCTAGTCTGATAGCAGGAAGTGGTCTCACTTCTCGAAGTGGTCTTCGTGTTAGACGATAGCAAATATAATAAAGATGTTTAAACGCATATCTGATCCAGCGTTTGACATGGATGCACCAGTACTCAAGGATGAGTCTGTGCGTGATTATCAATATTATTCTTATGACGCTCGAATTCCAGATCAGCGTGGAAGGATTGAACTTCAGGTTCAAGATACAAGTAGGTATTTCTTACCCGCTGAGGCATTTATTGAAGTAGAAAGTGAAATTTTAAATAACGCTGCTCCTGCAGCACCAGTAGCATATGGAGCTGAAATTAGGGTTGGTTTTGTTAATAATGGCATCATGGCGTTGTTTGATGGTGCTACGTACATGATTGACGGAAAAAATATTGAATCAATTCAGAAAGACGTTGACGCTGCTACAACAATACTTGGTCTTGCGAGATACAGCGACGATTATTCAAGATCTGCTGGTCCATCAATGATGTTTGCAAAGGATACAACCAATTTTCCTGATCAGAGAAACGTAACCATAGGTAACGTAAGAAATGCTGCAGGAAACGCAGAAACTCCTGTAGTATTATCAATGAATGAAAATTTCAACATAGGATTTTTAGCACGTCGATCAATGTTGAAAGGTGACAGAAGAGAGTTTTCATGTTCAATTCCACTTTCACATATCTTTGGTTTCTGTAGAAACGTCAGAAAAGTTATTTTTGGAGATAAACATACGGTTGTACTAGTACAAAAAGCCACGGACGATGATGCATTATGGAAACCCGCTGGTGATCCTGGTAAAATAGTATTAACCAAGCTTTCATTATGGATGCCGGTGATGACTCCAACAATACCTGAAGAAGATCGGTTACTTGCTTTTATGAATCAAGGTGGTAAATCAATGTTATCATGGTTAACAATGACCACAGATGCTATCCAGGGTAATATTAATGGTTTTTTTACATGGCAAATAGCTTCTCAGCAGGGTGTTTCTGCGCCACGGCATATATTTATTGCTTTTCAAAGTGCTGCACGACTAAATAATCAAGAACGTAGTGCAATGATATTCGACAATCTTGGTGTTTCTGAAGTATCTCTGAGGATAAATGGACATCAAGAACCATCCGAGGATATTTTATTGAACTTCGATCAAAATCATGTAGCACGTGTATATCATCGTCTGATGACGTTCATAGGGCGTGATCAAAATATTGATACTGGTTTACAAATATCACAGTTAGATTTTACAAACTTATATCCGATTTATTACTTTTCACTAGAACATTTAGATTTAACCAGACAATCAGTCGTTGACATAATCTTTCGAGCTCGTGTTAACAGAAATATTGTAGATATTCCTAATTACAGCGCAATAGCCGTTATACTCAGCGATGAATCAATGTTACTTGAAGGTGTTGGTGGACGAATGAGAGTCGTTGATGCCCCAGTAGAAAATATGTAACACGTAATTAGATCACCTTGATTTAAAATCAGGATAATAATTATAATGTCATATCATCACGCTAGTGTTACCCTGACTCCTGGTCAGATTAAAAGGCTACAATCAGCATCAAAAAATAACTGTGGAATAAAAATATCGCTAAAGCGAGAACAGATGAGCGGTTCAAATAAATTATCGTTGACCGAGCGTCAATTCAGAAACTTCAATGAAGCTAAAAAATCAAATAAAGGTATAAAACTTAATCTTTCTGCGGGTGCCATCAAAGATATTGCTAAGACGGGTGGCATATTTCCACTTCTCGCAGCTATACCAGCATTAATAGCCGCTGCAGCCCCAGCTGTTGCAAAAGCAGCTGCATTAGGTGCTGTTGGAACCGCTGCTGGAATGGCATTAAAGAAAGCAACCGGACAGGGAATTAAAAAAAAGGGAAGAGGTCTAAGATTACCAGGGACCCCATATTCTTACGGAAAAGGTCTAAGACTTCCCGGGACCCCATATTCATGGTACGGAAGGGGTCTAAGACTTCCCGGGACAGTTTACTGATATCGCCTATGTCCAATTTTGATTTACTTAATGCTGCTAAAAAACTAAAAATAAAAAACTTCAGAGGTGTTTTTATGCGCGATCAATTACCAAAACAACCGAATAATATTGAAACTGGTGTTATTAATCTCGATAAAAACTCTGGACCAGGCACGCATTGGGTTGGATATGCAATTGATCCACGTGGAATTATTTATTTCGATTCATATGGATTAGCGCCACCTAAGGAATTTCTTCATTATGTCAGCAATAATATTGCTCCAGTTTGGTATTCAACGTTACCAACACAAACACTAGCTGATCCAGCAATATGTGGTCGTGAAGTACTTAATGTACTTGATGCTATATCAAAATCAACAAAACCACCTCATAAAGTCGTGCATGAATATACCACATTGTCACATTTAAACGGATACTAATAAATATAATGGTAGATATTTACGGAAGATCTCGCAAAGCTCAGAAGCAAGCTGATTTATCTAAATACGCAACTCTTGATCAACTCAGAAATGAGATTGACGATTTATTAAATATTACAAGTGTGGATCAAAATGAAGTCGTTGTTTTTCAGGATAAACATGGACGATTAAAAACGAGTAACATACAACTGACAGATGTACTCGTACGAATTCCTACCGCAGTTGTTGATAATATCGTTATTTTCTCCGATCAGGGTAAAATACAAGATTCTGGTAAGTCAGTTAACGATTTTATCAAGCGAGCTGGTGATTCATTCATGAATCAAAATAAAATTATAGACCTTGGAAATCCAACCGTAGATACAGACGCCGCAACAAAAAAATATGTCGATGATCAAGAATCTAAGTACGTGTTAGTTAACGGTGGTATAATGCGTGCATTTCTCAATATGAATAATAATGGTATTAATAATCTTAGAACACCCGAATCTGATTTTGACGCTGCAACGAAGAAATATGTAGACGATAGCAACATTCCTACGACAACTTCGCTAAAAACAATCAATGACGAAATGACCACACTCAATGGTACTTTTACTAAACACGTGGAAACGTTTTTAAATTTTCGTAGAAACATAAACAAACCCATTAAAGATTTTTTTGGTGATCCACCAACCGTTAACATAAAACTAGCCGACGTTAACATGAAACTCAATGATATTGTTAGTGGAATACCTAATATTGTTCAAAAAACTAATCTGATTAAAATCCTTCACAATCAGATCGTCAATGTCGTGTACACAGTAGCATCAGGATTAACAACATGGTCACAGCAAAATAACACTATTAGATATACCGCGAATGTTACTGGTGTGTATAGACTGTCTATCTTTAGTTCTGCAAAGTTTAAAATTTATACTACAACATTTCCATGGCGTCATTCAACTGATGTTTTCTCTGGAGTTGTATCTATAGTGTTAAATAAAGATGCTGAAGAAATATTTTTACTGGAAGCAGATGATCGAACAATAACCGCAACGTCTTACTGGTGGTGTTTGGAATTTGTAGCTGGAACACCACAATTAGTCACTTAATATAACAATAATGGATCAACCTCAGTCTCGCATCGACGTTCAACGTTACAGATACAATCAAGTATATGAACGTCTGTCTAAACTAAAGGATTTTATTAATTATTATAACATAAAAATAAAAAAATACAAAAGGCGTATAGTTGTCATCGAAGTAGTTGTTTACTCAGTTTCTGCTGTTATTGCTGGAACAGGATTATTATTATCAACATTGACGATGACAGCACCTGTTGTTATAACCATCATTGTTTCAGCATCAACGACTATTGCTGGTGTTCTCGGTATTATAGCTAAGTAGATAGATACCTGTACAAATGCTAAATTGCACGATTATATGATTAAATTACATACAGTAACAGAGGCATGTTCTAAACTATCCTTGTATATTTCTTCATGCGTTAGTGATGGTGAAATATCCGATACTGAATTTGCGATGATGATGAAAACCTATGATGATGCGTTTAAGGTGACCGCTAATGATCTTGACGAATTAAATAATAACGATAATAATAATGACAGACAGGGAATTACTTCAGCAGATCGTCACTAATACGACTCCGTCAAAAACTACAATGGTTTCATTAAGTTCTACTAATCCTGAATTTAGCATTAACTTTCCAACCGCAATTCCTGCAAAAGAAATAGCATTAGCACAGTTACGGGTTTATCATAGCTGGCCTAATATTAGATCAAAACCATTTGGTGGACTACAGCCAGATAATTCATTAGTATTCGCAAATAAGAATAAACCTGATGGAACTCCTGATTGGCAAGTAGTTAGTATTCCAACGGGCAGTTATCAGATAGATCAGATCAACGATGAATTTCAACGCAGAATTAAATCCATTACAGAAAAAGAATCCAAAATAGCGATTACTGCTTACGAACCAACATTATCGGCGGTGATTGAAATAAATTCCCCTGATTATCTCGTAGACATTTATCAAAGTTCGATTACATCAGTGTTAGGATGGCCTGATATTCCCCCTATTTATAATGGAATTTCAGAACCAACTAAAAATGAATTTCTCACAACGGAAAAAATATTTATAAACCTTCCAGAATATCGAAAAAAACAACCATGGTCTTATATATTATTTGAATTTGATCCAAACGACGATAGATATTACTTTACTGATTTTGACGGTCGAAGGACCCCCAAGATGAATAGATCAGCATTTAATGCTATCATCGTAGATGCCAAGACGCAGACTACTAGAGATATTGTTGATGAAAACTTTTTAAAAGATTTTTAGATCATATTAAACCCGAATACGATAAAACACTTAATGATTTAAGAAATTTATTTATTTTATTATCTCAACGTTATAACGATGATGTAAAAAATCAGATAATCGTGTCAATAAAACATTTAAATAGGATCCTATTTGATTTATACATCGCCAATCGAAGTATTATAAACGTTGTGATTAAACTCGATGGAAATCCTTACACATCTCCAGAACTTAAGCAATTATTTCTTAATCATTACAAAATAACAGAAAAAAACTTACAAACATTTATAATTCCCGGATTTAACTCTGAAGAGCTAAAGAAATCATTAACTGATCTTATTGAAGAATATTATCCGGGAGTAATTGATTCATGGAGAAAAACCCCACCACTGGTTATTCTTAAACATAACAACGATCCATACGGTGGAGGCCACCATATATCGCCAGGCGTTGTTAATATAACATCAACGATCGCAGTCAATCTAGTATGTGATGTAAATGATGGCAGTTATCAAGTAGACCTTGAGAAATCTAACCACCGCAGTGGCACTGCGGAGCAAGGTTATGTGTTATATGCATTTAGTCCTCAAGCTCCGCCTGGGTGGTTAATTGTATCTGAACCAATTAACCCCGTTTATCTACGTTTATATAATCCATTATTGTCGAGAATAAATTTCAAACTTACTGACCAGTCTGGACACATTTTGGATCTACGAGGAGAGAATCTTAATATTAATCTGTATATACGCTCGTAGAGTTGTCGTATTTACGCACCAACATTGTTCGTTTAGCGAATAAATTCTTTTGCAATCAGCGCATTATTCAGAAAATATTATAGATCTGAGAAAATTTGCTTGTTTTATGTTATTTTTGCTCCGTGAGGGTCTAAATCATCACAACATTTGTAACACCTGGCAGGTCTCTATATACATTTCTCTCAAAACGCAGATAAAAATTATTTTTTTCACTGTAATGAAGCGCGATAACTCTGCTCTGTCTCTCTGTCAAACGATTATCTCCCTTGTAATACATGTTATCTGTAATCGAGGTATTTCAGTCCCCGTACGGACACGATATATATCGTTTTTCGTTAATTATTTAGTGATCTATCTTCTCTTTGTAAGCATCGCTGTTAGTGAAGCAGCAATTTGTAACAGAGAGGGATATTATTGCATCTTTTGACTCTAATAACCTTAAATTCACGTCAGTTTTATATACCAAGTACGTAGTTATTTTTAGCTCTAACGTACTTTGACCTTAACGAACGATAACTTATACGTGCGATTATTTTATTAATTTTGAAAAACTGAAGTAAATTCACGTTACATTAGTAATACAAATCCTGTGAGATAGCGCAAATATTTTATATACTTAAATTTAACCGTATTATTGATAAGAGAGCGATGGCCGACGTGGTAAGATGGTTGGACGTAGATCGAAGCTCTACTCGCATGTTCGAGTCTCAAAAAATGCCAAAGATATATTATCTTGCATTTGGCGACTGATGCTATTTAAGTGGGGGGGGGGGCGAAAGCAGCCCTTAAGATTTCATGTACCCCTCACCATGTTGAACAACGTGGTGAGTGCAGTTTTGCATTTACCCGGGGTTTGAATTTGGGGGGGGTTTACATGAAATCGTAATGTCTATGCGCTTGCGCCTCTCAAAATAAACAGTAGGGTGATGTGAACTCGTGACCTTGTGACCTGAAGGGTACCCACATAGGGGCATTCAGAAAGAATGTCCGCTGGACCAAAAAGTCTCAATAAGATGCCTGTGGACCATAAGACAGGTCTTAACCATGAAGAGTGCCCATACAAAAAAAAAAAATCAGGCAACAGATGCCATATAAAAAAGGGACTCTTAGGATCTTATTGGTAAAGGCTTTACCAGCATAAGGGACCCAAGTGGAATGGTAGACCGAATGTCATCGCTGCTGTTTATTTTTGATAAAGTTTAAATATATAAATATATATATATATAATGAACCATGAAAACATCAATGATATTATCTGTGCTATTAAAAAACTAAAACATAACGGAATAAAAATATCTGATAATCTCGACCCTCAGAAAATTATGTGCGATTTTGAATCACTGCAACAGAGAAAATTTGATAATAAATATACACTACCTTCAAACTACAGATTTATAAAATTAATATATCAATCTATGCTTGAATCACTAGCTATGGTAAACGATGATCAGGTAAAGCTATTTGCACCTCTTGCACAGTCAATATAAAAAGGTTAAATCCGAACTGTCTCACGAGTACGAAAGAAAAAAGATCGTGGATAATCGTATAATGCAATTAAGAAAGATTATGCTAGCTGATTCTGTCAATAATGACGCTGAGAGCAGCGACGGTGAAGGTGGACCCTTGACTGTAATTATGGCTAAACAAAAACCTTGGCAAAATTGACAATCGAACTATATACAGTAAAAATTTAGTTTTATTTGACGTATTCAAATATTACCCGCTGGTTGTATTTTATTGAATATGCAGATTTGCATGTTTTATTTGTGACAAATTGTACCGATCGTGGATTTATGCCAAAATATCTACCTGCTGCGTTTATTGATGGGAAGGTCATTTCTTGGTCTGTTTCGGTATTTATGGATTTAATAGCTCTTTTTCCGAATACTTTACACCTTCCTGTATTTCCACGTCTAGAATTTTGACTTTGTGTAACGACTTGCAAGTTAGATAGCTGATTATTCTGGGGATTCTCATCAAAATTATCAACTACATATCCATCTTTAATCAATCCAAAAAATCACTCGAACACAAATCTATGTGATAGATATTGTTTATCTACACTGGTATTGAATTTAAAATAACCAAATTTATTAATACTACCGACTGGTTTTTTTAATCGACAGTTCCTGATAGTGCCATCACGAGACGCTTCATAATTTTTGATGATCGGATGCGCTACAAATTCGTTTTGCTCCATTTATTTACTAATACTATTTGTCTAAATTATTATTCTGAAATCTGGCTAGATAATCCTCTACGGTTTTTATAGGGGATTTACCTTTTTTTTTTTTGTCATAATAACGTTTTAGTTCTCTATATTTTTTACCGCCGCATTTTACACATAACTGAGTTTTTCCTCTGACTCCAACACCACACTGAATACACGGTTTTGGTCCAAGACTTCCATATCTAACACATTGCATATGGTAGCTACAGAATTCATTCACGCATGCTCTGTTACAAGGAGAAGTATGTCCAATTTTAAGCCAGTGGCAGTAATTTGTTTCAATCATTATATATATATACACTAAAAATTCAATTTAAATATTTGTTTTAATTATATGGAGGAATTATCCGTTATTGAACCTTCCCCTGCTAGATTTGACCTTGACAGACTACCAGAATATAAATTTAGTACTTTGATGCAGGATCTAGCTTTAACGAATGAAGATATAACTAAACGTATCCGTGAAGCCAAGAAGGAATTTCGTGACGATGATGCTGCTCATGCATGGTCAACATTCAGAGTTGGAAATGTTTTCAATATGATGAATGACGAACGAGGAAAAGTAATTATTAACCACCTTGATAATCAAAAATATTTTATTTTAATAAAATTCATTGTAGAGACAGATGATGGTATCTGGATTATTCGTGATAAACGCGATCCAGTACGTGTGCAGTCGGGAAGCAATATTGTTCTCTTAAATAAAAGATCCAAGCCCGGAATACTTACTGGTATAGACAGATCGTATTATGAGCGAGAGTATCCTGTGACCGCAGTTGTATATGCAATATATCCGCTGAATGATAAACCTGATGTTAAGAATCTTAAACCGATGAAATTGTCGAGAATAAACTGTGTAGCTGAACGAGTTACAGAACATTTTACAAATGCGATACGTGGTAATGGCCTGACAGATTTACGACGTAAAAAAATAAACACATGGGCAGAAACAGTTAAAGATACCGGAGCGTCTATCAAAGATGTCGCTGAGCTAGAAAAGAAATTAAGATTTCCAATAACGGTGAAGACGTTAACAGGAGAGATTTTGTATAAACCAAAATACATAAAAAATGGAGCTCCGATAGATATCATCGATCATAATTCGCATGCGTGGACCTCAGCAGTAACAATATTTCCACGAGATAGAACGGTTCAATTTTATGATGGTCATATATTTGATTTTATCAAAAATATCAGTAAAAGTTACCCTGAATCTGTGTGGTTTTTTCAAAGTTCAGAATACGAACATTACGATCAGTTTGTACGGCCTAATGGTAATATTTACCGTACAGAATCTCTTCATGAAGAAATGGAACATCTTGCGCTGAAATATACTTCAGACGATGTCAAAGTTAGACAATTATTAAATAATTGTTTTACCGTTTCATCAGTAGCTGCTCATTTCGCTCAGGAGAAAAATTCATGGAAACCGACACGATCGGAATTTATTGAAGATGTCCAGAAAAGTTGCATAGAATATGGACACGGTGGATTATGGAATACCAAATACAACTATAGTGACGTTATCTCTGTTGATATGGCAGCGTGTTATCCTGGAAGTTTTCTTGGATATGGGGAATGTTCTAGATACTTTAAGAAATTTGGACATCCATCACACGAGATGACCAAGGTTTCGATAAACGGATCCCTACCAGATTTTGATTTAACAGGTTTTGCGTCTGTAGAATCATTTGAGTTTGCACAAAATCTTCATCCTATCAACTATATTTGGTTTGGAAGACATTTTTCAGAGACGTACTGGGTACCGATAGTGCTGTTGCGGTATATGCTTGATGCTGGAATTTTAATATCGTTGAGAGTAACTGAAGCGATTATATCGTATCGTCCGCAGAAGCAGGTTTGGTTACCGGAACCCGTCGATGATGCCAGGAAAGAATTCCTTGATCTTGACGAAGATGACTGTAAATGCAAGGACGATGAAAAACTTGCAAAAGATCTTGGTAGAAAGATAATCGGCAAGTTTACTCAAGGTAGTTCATACGATTATAAACGACACTGTACAAGATTGATTATGGACGATGCTGAACTAGATTTTATAATAGCTGATACAACGGAAAAAAATACGTTTGTAAACCGATGTAATGCTTATTTATCAGACGGGACCAAACTAGGTACGATTGTGAGCTATATTGACTGCGATTCACCGCAGTTCACTCATTTAAGATCTTCGATGTTGGCTTATGTTTCAATAAATCTATTGTCAATGATAAATAGATTTCCTAATGATGCTGTTAGAGTTGCTACGGATTCATTTTATATACATAAAAAATATAAGGATTTATTAAAACCGCTGCTCGGTAATGGTTAATGGGGGACATGGAGAATAAAACAAGAGAATATACTTAGCTATTCTGAATCTGCAGACGTTGAAATTATGGAGAAATATTACAAAAATAATAATCAAGCATCAAAGTCATCTGCACCATCTGTATACGATCCTGTAGCTAGACATAAGACTGTTTATCTTCACGGATGCGGTGGTTCAGGCAAAACAACTCGTGCGATTAACTTATTTATGAATAATAGTTCAGATATAATTGTTTTGACACCGACACATAAATTAGCCAGGGAAATAAAAGAACGAGGAGTAAAATCATGGACATACCATAGTTTCTTTAGATGGTGCGGAGACACATGGACTCCTGAACGAATGGGTGAAAAATATATACCTAAGTATATTATATGGGACGAGATATGCACGGTGTCGTTAGAAGTATTAAAAGTATTTCTTGAATGGTTGTTATTAAAGAATACTGCTGTGATAATGTGTGGTGATCATGGTCAACCACCACCTTTTATTGGACAATCTCCACATGAATGGCTGAAGAATAACGTCGATTATTATGAAGAAATAAATGATGACCGTAGAGCCATTGATGAACCGCTGAAAGAATTTAAAAGATTAATCAGACTGCAGCCAGATAAAATACAATGCGAAATAATGCGAGGAGTAATTCCAGAAACTACGATGAGTGATTTTTTAAATTTATGGAGACCCGCTGATTTGATAGTCGCAAGTAGAAAGATAATTCGTGATGAACTACAGGAGAAATTATTTATGTTACATAAAGAAAAGTTTTCAGATCTACCTGTACCTTTGTGTTATTGCCCAGCAGATACTCGACGACAGAATATCGAAGTGGAAATTCCTGGTGTATCGGTGGAACCAAAGGTACAGAATCTCGTCTTGAATGATATTGTTTTGGTTGCTATTGATGTTGTTGAATGCGCATTGAATATGGACAAATCTCCATGGACGTTAGGATATGCTATAACGATTCACTCATCTCAAGGATTAACTATTTCTGATACAAATATCTGGATTGTAGATGATCGGATTGAATGGTCGAATTTAGTCTATCTTGCAGTTTCTCGAGTCAGAAGAATATCTCAACTACATAGAGTTATTATAGATTACGTGATAACTGAGGAAATCACTAACGACACTGCTGCAATAAAGAAAAAATTAGCGGGTTATAAACAATGTGACAAAAAAAATGAACGCAACTTTGATATTGATGCTGAATTTATTATAACTCTAAAACAACGACAGAATAATGATTGTGCAAGCTGTAACTGTACGATGCTATGGCAGTATTCGAATAATAATCCAAGACAATTTACCGTAGATAGAATTAACAGCGATCTAGGTCACACACGTGATAATGTGATGCCGACCTGTCTTGAATGCAATCGACGTAGAGGTTCTGGTTATGTAATTGTATGTGGTGGTAATTGTGTATCCGCAGGAATTACTTGTAATTGTTCACATTCAAATCCACGCTGAGGGGCTGTAGAATCTAGTCTGTAGATTGCAGGTCTTCCAGTGGATCTAACTATGTCAGAAATTGTATGTGTAGTAACGCTCCAGATAGGATCGGTTGCTCTTTTTTACCACCCTCAAGTTCCCCAGGCTCATATAAATATCTTACAGTTACATTACCTAATACCGGTCGAGGTTGTTGTTTATCGCTACGGGTTATATATTTTTTTGTAATCGCATTAGAAGGTTTCATGGAAGTTGCACGAGTAATTTCATTATTTAATACAGCTATTACATCTGCTAACCTTGCACCCCATTCACGAGATCTCTCACCGGACTTAAAGTCGGTAGATATTTCCTTTGCGTATTGGTATCCAAATAACCGCTCAGCAAGCGTTCTATTAAATCGTTCAACGATTGCCTGATCACGATGAATTTCAGTATGTCCTCGTCTGATTTTAACGTTATGTCGCTTCATCAATGATGATACTGTACCGAGAAATTCTTTACCAGGATCAACCTGTAATAATTGTGGCCATCGCAAAGGTCCTCGCTGATAAATTCGCTCGAACGCAGATGCAACTTCAGATGCTGTCTTTGTTGATAATGGTTCCGCTTCTTTATATCTACTTGCAACGTCAACGACAGTTAATGCGTATTTATACGTGCGTGATTTTCGTCCACGTGTTTTAATAGTATCGTGCGGTAAAAATAAAATATCTGCTTGATGAACTTCATTAGGGACGCTGACATCAAAATGTGCATATTGAATTTTTTTAGGTGGTGGTAGATAAATCTGCCATATTGCCTGTCGTGCTAACCACGCTGCAGCGACATTACGTGAGACTTTTGATGCTTCGGAAAGTTTAGTAATAGCTGCTTTGCCTCTCCAATATCCTCTCGGGGAATAATAAACAGATTCCATTATATTAGTTATATAATTAATTACCAGCCCCTAGCATTATTTTACTTTTCATAGCAGTTTTTACTAGAAAACTAGCGAGTTTTTCTCTGAGAGATTTATTAGGTATAGAATTTAACGCATGAATCAATTTTACATCTGCGAGATGCTGTTGTTGTAAATCTTTACTTTTATACGCAACGTCATGAACATGACACGCTTGATCAATCTTATTTACTGGATGCTCTCCTGGTCTTGGTTGATCCTGATCATCAAGTCGGATATCAAGTCGGGTTCCAGGACCATAATAATTATATCCAGGAAGATGTTTCTCACCGTGGTATTTAGCCCATGGGGTTCCTGGTAATTTCCCTAATGAAGCGGCTATATCTCCACCTGTCTTTGATGAAATAAATTTATATTTTTTTGTACCACATTTTACACATTTACCTGTAATTGCACGTTTTTTATTTTTTGTTGTTATCGTTGTTAATTCGGCAGTAGATGTAAATGCTCTGCATCGAACACAATATAGACTCATGTTATTTATTATATGGATATAATTGATTTTTCAGCAACACGGAAACAAGAACCAGTAAAGCACCATCCAGCGCTTCCGAATTCTATCAGAATGATAATAATAGGTCCATCTGGATCTGGTAAAACACAATTATTGCTTAATATAATAATGCGATGGCTCAAGTGGGATAGGTTATATTTGGTAGCACCATCTGTAGATGATCAGCGGTGTTATGGGGTACTTAAAGATTTTAATGAAAATGCAAAGATATTGGATAATGATGTTATTGATTTTATTACCGATATCGATGAGGCACCATCTGTAGATGATCTAGATGGACTTATTAATAATTTAGTAGTGTACGATGATGTTATGCTGGATAAACAATCCAATCCAGCTAGAATATTTTCTCGAGGTAGGCATAAAAATACTGATGTGATTTATGTTACACAACGATATACGCAAATACCTAAGGTAATTAGAGACAACTGTAATATTTTGGTTGTATTTAATGGAGTAGATAATTATACCCTGCAGAATATTTACTATACTTGGTGTTCAGGGGACATGGACATGATTAAATTTAAAAACTTATTTTCAAAAGCACAATCTATTCCGTTCGGATTTATAACGATAAATCTACATGACCCAAGATCTAGATATCGTGTAGGTCTGGATAAAATCTTTGGTTAATTTATAGCAGCAGAGAGGGTGGACGACAAAAATTGAGTGACCCGGTAAGTAAACTAAACGCATTATAACATTAAAAAACAAAAAAGTCAAAAATAAAATAACAAAAATGAGCTAACCCAAACGATTTATTATCCGTTTTTCAAACTATATGGTAATAATAAAAGTTAGGAGGTTCGGTTTAGCGTTATTGACCTTATTTTTCAGCCCCTGTAGGAACCTTTATTTTTGTAAAATAAGGTCAGGAAAAAGTTGTAGGGTCCACCCTCTCTGCTGCTCAACGGCATTAATAATCTTAGAACACCAGAATATGATTTTGATGCTGCGACGAAGAAATATGTAGACGATAGCAACATTCCTATAACAACTTCGCTAGCTACAATCAATAATGACATGACTACACTAAATAATACTTTTACTAATCACGTACAAACTTTTTTAAATTTTCGTAGAAACATAAACAAACCCATTAAAGATTTCTTTTGGTGATCCACCAATCGTTGACATAAAACTAGCCGACGTTAACATGAAACTCAATGATATTGTCAGTGGAATACCTAATATTGTTCAAAAAACTAATCTGATTAAAAGTCCACACAGACAAATTTAAAATATCGTGTACACAGTAGCATCAGGATCAACAACATGGACACCGCAAAATAACACACTCGAACATACTGTAGAAGTAACTGGGTTATACAGGTTATCTATGTATGGTTCGGAAATTACTGCTGCCACTTCATTATCACCAAATGTATATCATAATCCTCTATTGGTGATGCTAACCAAAAATATGAAAGAAATCTTTACGTTAATATCAACGGAAATGCCTCCGAGACGTTACTGATGGTGCCTAGAATTCGTAACTGAAATTTAATTAAATGACGTTGTTAGTATAATGGATCAAGCACAGTCTTGCATCGACGTTCAACGTTACAGATACAGTCAAGTATTTGAGCGTTTGACTAAACTAAATAATTTTATAAAAAAATACAAAAGGCGTATAGTTGTTATTGATGTAGTTGTTTACTCGGTTTCTGCTGTTATTGCTGGAACAGGATTATTATTATCAACATTGACGATGACAGCACCTACTGTTATAACCATCATTGTTTCGGCATCAGCGACTATTGCTGGTGTTCTCGGTATTATAGCTAAGTAGATAGATACCTGTACAAATGCTAAATTGCACGATTATATGATTACATACAGTGGCAGAGGCATGCTCTAAACTATCTTTGTACATTTCTTCGTGTGTTAGTGATGGTGAAATATCCGATACTGAATTCGCGATAATGATGAAAACCTATGATGACGCATTTAAGGTGATCGCTAATGATTTTAACGAATTAAATAACAACAATAATAATAATGACAGACAGGGAGTTACTTCAGCAGATCGTCACTAATACGACTCCGTCAAAAACCACTATGATATCGTTAAGTTCGACCAATCCGGAATTTAGTGTCAATTTTCCAACATCATTTCCTGCAAAGGAAATAGCATTAGCACAATTGCGAGTTTATTATAGCTGGCCAAATATTAGATCAAAACCATTTGGTGGACTACAGCCAAATAATTCATTAGTATTCGCTAATAAGAATAACCCTGATGGAACTCCTGATTGGCAAGTAGTTGCTATTCCAACGGGCAGTTATCAAATAGAGCAGATTAATGATGAGTTCCAAAGCAGAATTAAATCTATTACGGGAAAGGAATCAAAAATAGCAATTACTGTTTACCAACCAACATTATCGGCGGTGATTGAAATAAATTCCCCTGATTATTCCGTAGATATTTATCAAAGTTCGATTAGATCAGTATTAGGATGGCCTGAAGTTGCACCGGTTTATAAAGACCCACTAGAACCACAACGATCCGATTTCGTCACAGATAAAAAAATATTTATAAAACTTCCAGAATATCAAGAAACTCTACGAACATATAATTATGGTATTTTTGTTAAATATATTACAATATCTGAACATGAACATAGATTTAAAATACAAGATAGAAATTTCCCCGTTAATGAAAATTTCTTTAGAACATATTCAAATGATATATACATACAGTTTTTATATTATTATAATAATTTAAAATATTTATTTTCTTCTATAACTCAATATTATTCTGAGGATATGAAACGACAAATAATTGAAACAATACAGCATTTAAACGCCGTTGCAGCGCACCTTGATCTTATCAATAAAACTTTTATGGATTTTTTTATTAATTATACAAAACCAATATTATTTATGAAACATTATAATATAACAAAAGAACAGCTACCAACGTTTGTAATTCCGGGATTTAAATCTGAAGAACTAAGGAAGTCAGTTAATGATCTTATTGATGAACACTTTAAAAGAATATGTGATTCATGGAAAAAATTAATACCCACACCAACTATTCTTAAATATAATAATGCTCCACATGGTGGAGGTCGCCATATCTCACCTGGTATTGTTAATATAACATCAACGATCGCGGTCAATCTACTATGTGACGTAATTGATGACAGCTATCAAGTAGATCTTTCAAAGTCTAACCAGGCCCAACAGGGGTATATACTATATGCATTTAGCCCTCAAGTACCGCCCGGGTGGTTAATTATATCTGAGCCAATTAATCCAATTTATCTACGTGTACATAATCCATTATTGTCAAGAATAAATTTCAAACTTACTGACCAGACAGGAAACATTTTGGATCTACGAGGAGAGTCTCTTAATATTAATTTGTATATACGCTCGTAGAACGTCCGAGTAAATAATCAGGGGGAAAAAATAATCTGATTCTGAAATAATATATTTTTTTTTACTGATTTTTAATAATCTGATGAGTAAATATATGAAATAGTTAGAAATTTCTTTATCTGATGGATAAATAGGCACTCTGATTCATGAAATAGTCAGAAATTTCTTTATCTGATGGGTAAATAGGTACTCTAATTCATGAAATAGTCAGAAATTTCTTTATCTGATGGGTAAATTACTAATCAAAATTAATAATAATCAATTCCTATGATTAAAGCAATTGTATATATAATAAAGCGAGATAACTCTGCTATCTCACTCCGCGGAGTAAATTGAACGATTATTTCCCTTACTACTACGTTCGATTTACAGACAAACGAATATATTTTGTTTTTCGTTAATTATTTGGTGATTTATTTGTTTTCTGTAAGCAATTAACTGTTAGTGAATCAGTAATTTGTAATAGAAAAGGATATTAATGTATCTTTTGACTCTGATAACCTTAAATTCACGTCAGTTTTATATACCAAGTACGTAGAGTTATTTTTAGCTCTAACACATGTATTTTGACCTTAACGAACGATAACTCATACGTGTGATTATTTTATGAATTATATTTAAAAAACTGAAGTAAATTCACGCTGCAGTTCTACATTCTATTAGTAATACAAGTTCTGTGAGACAGCGCAAATATTTTATATATACTTAAATTTAACTGTATTATTGATAATAGAGCGATGGCCGAAGTGGTAAGGCGTTTAGACGTAGATCGAAGTTGTGCAGACTCTCGTGTGTTCGAGTCTCCAAAAATGCTAAAGATATTTTATCTTGCATTTGGCGACTGATGCTATTAATTGGGGGGTACAAAATCCAACAGAAAAATAATACAACTTTCCCACCATGTAACCACGTGGTGGGTGTAATTTTGCACTCCCCGGGGTTTTATATGGGGGGGGGGAAGTTGTATAAAATCTGTTGGACGTAGATAAATCCCCCCCCCTGTTGTATTACGTCTATTGTTAAGTTTGTTGTTAAGTTTATGTTTGTGCCGTCTGCAAAAATCAAAATCATCACCATTTGTATATATTCATGTTCATACAATCATATGTCATTAGGATAAGTTTATATGTAACCTCTGATCCTGCTAAGATGTTGTTTGACTACTTAGGGGATCACATGGGGTTTGTGCTGTCCTTAGAATTAAGTTCTTAAAGATAAGTTTATATGTAACCTCTGATCCTGCTCGGATGTCATATGACAACCTAGGGGGTCACATGGGGTTTGTGCTGTCCTCAAAAATCAAAATCATGACCATTTGTATATATTCATGTTCATACAATCATATGTATATAATCATCCTCAAAACAGTCCCCTGACCTTCTGATCCTGCTAGGATGTCATATGGCAACCTAGGGGTTCACATAGGGTTATGGGGACTACATTTTTTTAAAAATAATTATTCAGAGACTGATATTATTTTTTATTTGAAAGAAATATTTATATATATAATGAACCAAGAAAACATTAATGATATTATTTCTGCTATTAAAAAATTAAAACATAACATAATCTCGATCCTGAAAAAATATGATGTGATTATGAAATATTAAAACAACGAAAAATCGACAATAAATACACATTACCATCCAATTATAAATTCGTAAAATTAATCTATCAGTCTATGTTAGAATCCTTGGCAGTGGTAAATCAAAAGCAGGTAAAGCTATTTGCGCCTCTTGCACGTTCGATCGAAAATATCAGATCCGAACTATCTCGTGAATACGAGAAAAAGAAGATTGTGGACAATCGCGTAATGCAATTAAGAAAGATTATATTATTTGATTCTGCCAAAAATGGAGTGACACTGAGAGCAGCGACGGTGAAGATAGAGGACCCCTGACAGAGTCAAGGACTAAACAAAACCCATGGTAAAATTGAGAGTCGAACTATATGCAGTAAAAAAAAAAATATTTATTTATTCTGTTTTTTGTTAAGAGGACGTGGTTATATAATATATTCAAATATTACCTGCTGATCGTATTTGAATGAATATGTAGATTTGTATGCTTTATTTGCGACATGTTGTACCGATCGTGGATTTATGCTAAAATATTTTGCAGCCGCATACATTGATGGAAAAGTTATTTCTTGGTCTGTTTCTGTATTTATGGATTTAATAGATCTTCTTGCAAACTTTTTACATTTTCCAGTATTTCCACGTGCAGAATTCTGACTTTGTGTAATAGCTTGCAGGTTAGATAGATTATTGTTCTGGGGATCTCCATCAATGCGATCAACTACAAGACCATTTTTAACTACTCTATGAAAACATTCGAATATGAATACATGTGATAAGTATCTTTTTCCTCTAGCAACATTAAATCTAAAATAACCTTTATTATCAACAGTACCGACTATATTTTTCAATTTGCAGTGTCTGATTACACCATCTCGAGACGCTTCATAATTTGTATATACTGGATGTTTAACAAATTCATGTTTATTACGAAATGCTTCTTCTTTTAATTTTCTTATAAAGTTTTTGTAGATATCATCATCATGGGTCTGATTTGTCGGATTCATTTTATATAATACTATTATTTGTTTAAATCATTGTTTTGAAATCTGGTCAGATAATCTTCTACGGTTTTTATAGGAGATTTACCTGACAATGTCAAAGTATTATTTTTTTTGTCATAATATCGTTTTAGTTCCCTGTATTTTTTTCCGCCACATTTTAAACACAATTGAGTTTTTCCTCTTACTCCAACACCGCATTGAATACACGGTATTGGTCCTGTACTTCCATTTTTGATACTTTGCGCATGATTTCCGCAGTATTTGTTCACGCACGATTTATTACAAGGAGAAGTATGTCCAATTTTGAGCCAAGCACATTTGTTCTTTGTTTCAATCATTATATATATACTAAAATTTTAATTTAAATATTTGTCTTAATTATATGAACGAATTATCGGCAATTGAACCTAAAAGAGCCAGATTTGATCTTGACAGACTATCAGAATATAAATTTAGTACATTGATGCAAGATCTGGCATTAACGGATGAGGATGTAACATATTCGAGAAGCCAAGAAGGAATTTCGTAATAGTGGTGCTGCTCCTGTATGGTGAACATTCAGAGTCGGAAATGTTACTAATATAATGAATGACAAACGAGGAAAAGTAATTATTAATCACCTTGATGATCAAAAATATTTTATTTTAATAAAATTTATTGTAAATACAGAAGAAGATACTTGGATTATTCGTGACAAGCGCGATCCAGTACGCATACAGTCAGGAAATAATATTGTTCTCTTGAATAATAAATCTAAACCCGGAATACTGACTGGTATTGATAAGCCATATTATGAACGAGGTACCCTGTGACTGCAGTTGTATATGCAATATATCCGCTGAATAATAAACCTGACGTCCGGGATCTTAAGCCGATGAAACTGTCAGAGTCAAGAATAAACTGTGTCGCTGAACGATTTACAGAACATTTCATAAACGCGATACGTGGTAATGGTTTAACAGATTTACGACGTAAAAAAATAAACACATGGGCAGAATCAGTTAAAGATACTGGAGCATCTATTAAAGATGTTGCTGATCTAGAAAAGAAATTAAGATTTCCAATAACAGTAAAGACGCTGACAGAAGAGATTTTATATAAACCAAAATACATAAAAAATGGAGCTCCTATAGATATTATTGATCATAATTCGCATGCATGGACCTCAGCAGTAACAATATTTCCACGAGATAGAACGGTTAAATTTTATGATGGTCATATATTTGATTTTATCAAAAATATCAGTAAAAGTGACCCTGTATCCGTTTGGTTATTTCAAAGTTCAGAATATGATTATTACGATCAGTTTGTACGGCCTAATGGTGATATTTACCGTACAGAATCTCTTAATGTAGAAATGGAACATCTTGCGCTGAAATATACTTCTGACGATGTCAAAGTTAGACAATTATTAAATAATTGTTTTACAGTTCCATCTGTAGCGGCTCATTTCGCTCAGGAGAAAAATTTATGGAAACCAACACGATCGGAATTTCTTGAAGATATCCATAAAAGCTGCGTAGAATATGGACACGGAGGATTGTGGAATACTAAATATAAGTATAATGACGTTATATCCGTCGATATGGTAGCGTGTTATCCTGGGAGTTTTCTTGGATACGAGAATGTTCTGAATACTTTAAGAGATTCGGACATCCATCACACGAGATGACCAGAGTTGCAATAAACGGACATTTACCAGATTTTGACTTGACCGGATTTGCTCATGTAGAATCATTTGAGTTTGCAGAAAATCGCCATCCGACTACTTATCGTTGGTTTGGAAGACATTTTTCAGAAAAATGTTGGGTTCCAATAGTACTATTACGATATATGCTTGATGTTGGAATTTTAATATCTTTACAGATGAGTGAGGCAATTATATCATATCGGTTACAAAAGCAAGTTTGGTTACCAGAACCAAATAGATTTAATATTGATGATGCCAGGAAAGAATTTCCTAATCTTAATGAAGATGACATTATTAAAATTATTAATAATATACGTAAATGCAGAGATGAGCATGATGAGAAACTTGCAAAAGATCTTGGTAGAAAGATAATTGGTAAATTTACTCAAGGAGGAGCATATGATCATAAAAGACACTGTACAAGATTGATTATGGACGATGCTGAACTCGATTTTATAATAGCTGATACAACGGAAAAAAAACACATTTATAAATCGGAGTAATGCTTATTTGTCAGACGGAACCAAACTAGGTACAATTGTGAGTTATCTTGATGGTGACTCACCGCAGTTTACTCATTTAAGATCATCTATGTTGGCATATGTTTCTATAAATCTACTGTCTATGATAAATAGATTTCCTCGTGATGCTGTCAGAGTAGCAACGGATTCGTTTTATATAAATAAAAAATATACGGATTTGTTAAAACCGCTACTTGGTAATGGTGAATGGGGATCATGGAGAATAAAACAAGAAAATATACTTAGTTATTCTGAATCCGCCGACGTTGAAATTAAGGAAATATATTACAAAAATAATAATCAAGTATCAAAGTCATCAGCACCATCTGTATATGATCCTGTGGCTAGACATAAGACTGTTTATCTTAACGGATGCGGTGGTTCAGGTAAAACAACGCGTGTGATTAAATTATTCATGAATAATAATTCAGATATAATTGTTTTGACACCGACACATAAATTGGCCAGAGAAATAAAAGAGCGAGGAGTAAAATCATGTACATACCATAGTGTCTTCAGATGGTGTGGAGACACATGGACTCCTGAACGAATGGGTGAGAAATATATACCTAAATATATTATATGGGACGAGGTAGACACGGTGTCGTTAGAAATATTAAAAACATTTCTTGATTGGCTATTGACAAAGAATACTGCTGTAATAATGTGTGGTGATCATGGTCAACCACCACCTTTATTGGTCAGTCTCCACATGAATGGCTGAAGAATAACGTAGATTATTATGAAGAAATAAATGATGATCATAGAGCTATTGACGAACCGCTGAAGGAGTTTAAAAGATTTATCAGACTACAACCAGACAGAGTACAATGTGAAATAATGCGAGGAGTAATTCCAGAGACTTCTATGAATGATTTTCTAAATTTATGGAATCCCGCTGATTTAATAGTTGCAAGTAGAAAGATAGTTCATGATGAACTACAGGAGAAATTATTTTTGTTACATAAAGAAAAGTTTTCAGATCTACCTGTACCATTATGTTATCGCCCAGCAGATACTCGACGACAGAATATTGATGTTGAAATTCCTGGTGGTGGAATACAGAATCTTGTCTTGAACGATATTATTTTAGTCGATATTAATGTTGTTGAGAATGCGCTGAGTATGAATAAATCACCGTGGACGTTAGGATACGCTATAACTATTCACTCGTCACAGGGGTTAACTATTTCTGATACAAATATCTGGATTATAGATGATCGGATCGAATGGTCAAATTTAGTCTATCTCGCAGTTTCTAGAGTCAGAAGAATATCTCAACTACATAGGGTTATTATGAATTTTGCAGAAAATAATAATCAGACTGTTAATAATGATGTAATAAGAAAGAAACAATATGGTTATAAGCAATGTGACAAAAAATAAAAGCGTGACTTTGATATTGATACTGAATTTATTATAACACTAAAACAACGACAGAATAATCATTGTGCAAGTTGTAACTGTAATATGTTATGGTAATATTCGAATAATAATCCAAGACAATTTATCGTAGACAGAATTAATAGTGATCTTGGTCATACACGTAATAATGTGATGCTGACCTGTCTTGAATGCAATCGACGTAGAGGTTCTGGTTATGTAATTGTATGTGGTGGTAATTGTGTGTCTTCAGGGATTACCTGTAATTGTTCACGCACAAATCCACGTTGAGGGGCTGTCGAATCTAGTCTGTAGATTGGAGGTCTACCAGTAGATCTAACTACACTAGAAATTGTATGTGTAGTCACGCTCCAGATAGGATCAGTTGCTCTTTTTTTACCACCTTCAAGTTCACCAGGTTCGTATAAATATCTTACAGTTACATTACCTAATACTGGTTGAGGTTGATGTCTGTCATTGCTACAGGGTATATATTTTTTTGTGATCGCAATAGAAGGTTTCATGGAAGTTGAACGAGTAATTTCGTTATTTAATGCAGCTATCACATTTGGTAACCTTACAACCCATTCACGAGATCGCTCACCGGATTTAAAGTCAGTAGATATTTCTTTTGCATATTGGTATCCAAATAACCGCTCGGCAAGTGTTCGATTAAATCGTTCAACAATTGCCTGATCACGATGAATTTCAGTGTGTCCTCGTCTGATTTTAACGTTATGTTTCTTCATCAACGATAATACTGTACCAAGAAATTCTTTGCCAGGATCAACCTGTAATAACTGTAGCCATCGCAAAGGTCCTCGCTGATAAATTCGTTCAAACGCAGATGCAACTTCAGATGCTGTCTTTGTTGATAATGGTTCCGCTTCTTTATATCTACTTGCAACGTCAACAACAGTTAATGCGTATTTGTATGTGCGTGATTGACGTCTACCAATTTTAATGGTATCGTGTGATAAAAATAAAATATCTGCTTGATGAACCTCATTAGGGACGCTGACATCAAAATGTGCATACTGAATTATTTTAGGTGGTGGTAGATAGATTTGCCATATTGCCTGTCGTGCTAACCACGCTGCAGCAACAAAACGTGAAACTTTTGCTGATCAGATAATTTACTAATAGCTGATCTACCTCTCCAATATCCTCTTGGGCTATAATAAATGGATTCCATTATAATAGTTATATAATTAATTACCAGCCCCTAGCATTATTTTACCTTTCATGGCGGATTTTACTAGAAAACTAGCGAGTTTTTCTCTAACAGATTTATTGGGTATAGAATTTAATGCATGAATCAATTTTACATCTGCAAGATGCCGTTGTTGTAAATCTTTACTTTTATACGCAACGTCATGAACATGACACGCTTGATCAGTCTTATTTATTGGATACTCTCCTGATCTTGGTTGATCTTGATTATCAAGTCGGATATCAAGTCGAGTTCCAGGACCACAATAATTATATCCTGGTAAGTGTTTCTCACCGGGGTATTTAGCCCATGGAGTTCCTGGTAATTTTCCTAATAAAGCGGCAATATCTCCACCTGTCTTTGTTTTGACAAATTTGTATTTCTTCGTGCCACATTTTACACATTTGCCTGTCAGAGCACGTCGTTTATTTTTCGTTGTTATCGTTGTTAGTTCAGCAGTGGGTGTAGATGCTCTATATCGAACACAATATAAATCCATGATATTAATAATATGGATATAATTGACTTTTCGGCGACACGAAAACAGGAACCAGTAAAACATCATCCAGCATTACCAAATTCGATAAGGATGATTATAATAGATCCATCTGGATCGGGTAAAACACAACTATTATTAAATTTAATAATGCGATGGTTAAAATGGAGTAAACTGTATTTAGTAGCACCATCCGTAGATGATCAACACTGTTACGAAGTACTTTAAGATTTTAATGAAAATGCAAAATTGCTGAATGAAAACGGTGATGATATTGTTGACTTTATTACCGACATTGATGAGGCTCCATCTGTAGATGACCTAGATGGATTTATTAATAATTTAGTGGTGTACGATGACGTTATGCTGGACAGACAATCAAATCCAGCTAGAATATTTTCTCGAGGTAGACACAAGAATACAGATGTTATATACGTCACTCAGCGTTATACACAAATACCGAAGGTGATCATAGATAACTGCAATATTTTAGTAATGTTTAATGGAGTAGATAATTATACTTTACAGAATATTTATTATACTTGGTGTTCAGGGGATATGGATATGATGAAGTTCAAAAACTTTTTTGCTCAAGCACAAGCTGTTCCGTTTGGATTTATTACAATAAATTTACATGATCCAAGATCCAGATATAGTATAGGCCTGGATAAAATCTTTGGTTAATTTACAGCAGCAGGCAGGGCGAATGACAAAAATTAAGTAACCCGGCGAGTAAACTAAACGCATTATAACATTAAAAAACAAAAAGTCAAAAATAAAATAACAAAAATGAACTAACATTATCCGTTTTGGTAATAATAAAAGTTAGGAGGTTCGGTTTAGAATTATTGGCATTATTTTTTCAGCCCCCGTAGGAACCTTTATTTTTGTAAAACTTGCTCGAAACCAATTTGTAGGGTTCACCCTGCCTGCTGCTATTCTCTCTCTCTGTCTCAACGCTTTTGAAGTTTCCTCCGAACACGAGACAGGAACCGAACTTTATGCATGAATTACAAGATGAAAGCAAAGGTGAACATTGCAAATGGATCGCATCGTAAAATATATTTTATGTAAATTTAGTACGCAGTACGCGCTTAAGTCTGATTATCATTTATTTTCCAGTATCTGTCTGATCCAAAATTTTAAACATTCACTGCAGACTGCAGTGTTTTGTTAGTTTTAGTCGACGACTAATAATAATTTTCATTTTGTCTTTGTTCGCAATGAGTTCAGCACCGTCTGTATATCCTGCCGTATAGGGTACCTTTTTGTATAATTTCACTAACAGCTTGTGATTGTAACTTGTATCTGGATGTTTCGACCGTTCAAAATTACCTGCTTTCGTCGTTTGATGCACAGCTAAAATAGTTTTACTTGCAACCATTACTCGGTGCTTCTTCCTCCGAGCATTTAGTACCAGCCAATTATCGTACGCATTCCGCCCAATTACAATGTCTGGTATACGTTTCCACGGATACGATGCTGATGTGATAAAGTAATCCTCCGCATAGGTGCCAAACAACTTCCCTCTTTTCTTTGAAACACTTTTTAATCCGCTCCATGACAATCCTTCGTTCCTAGTTAAATTATTTACATTGGTTCTTTTACCAATATTTAAAGTATGTCCTTTGAAAGTTGGATCTTTTTCAAGAACTGCGAGTAGCGTTTCTAATTATTTGTCTGTAAACAATATATCACTATTGGCAAATGCATAAAATTCGAAATCAAACCTTTTCATCACGTCCAGATACACGTGTTTCAGAAATGGGGCCACTTGTGCTGCAGCTGCCCTCACTGGCAAAACTCTCCATCCTTTCTGTGAACATTCCTCGGCTAGGGAAGTTTCATTTGTGAATACCACTGGGACAATAAGAGGTCTTAGTGATAACCAGTTCATTGAAGGAATATTATGAACGGTGTATTTGTCTTTGCTTTCACGCCAAGTTGTAAACAATGTTAACAGTGGGCGTGTCCGATTTTTGCAAATTTCCATTATACTATTTTTCCATCGGTCTGATACATTCTGAAAATTGACTATAATGAGAGGGGGTATTGTCGACAGAGATAAAGTTTCTAAGGTCTTGACGGAAGAATCATGAAACTGCAACGTTCCGTTATCAATTGAGAAAGATACTACTGGGCCTAAATTATTGTTCCAAATCATGATTTGGCCAACTCTTATTGATCTGTACGAGGCAGAAGTATTCCATTTCTTGGGAACATGAGAGTAGAGGTATAAGTAGACACAAATACAGGAAAAAGACAACAGCAAAACCTTTGTCAGGCTGCAACTTCAAAACATTTATTCAGACGAATTCTTCAAGTATGGCCTGTAAACTTCAAAGTTCTTCCTGAAATTGTAGAAGGGTTTACATAATATCTTTCTCATTCCTGGGTCATTCAACCAAAGAATTCTTAAGTACTACACGATGTGTACACGTTTTTAAACGTACTTCTGAATATACAGATTATTTTTCACGTTGAGAAACAATTCCAGAACTCATAAATGGGGCTCAAATTTATTTTGATATATTATTTTTTTCTAAAACTTCTTAAAAGCAGTACAGTACAATCGCGTACAATCAGTTTTACTCTAATCTATATTACAAATAAATTGACGATGACTCCGAAACTTAAAACTCTAAAATTGACTGATTTTATTTGCGTCATTATGTATGCATGTATGTATATATATATATATATATATATATATATATATATATATATATATATATATATATATATATATATATATATATATATATATATAAGTCCTTCTCATATATTCATGTATCCAAAACGATCTGGGACCTAAGGATAAGAGTTTCCCTCCTTGTAGCGTATATTGATGTTATTTTATAAATATAATGTCATATACATACGTTGTAAATCTAAATAGAATTCCAGTGGGTTTGTGCAGAAAGCGGTTT
The DNA here is from genome assembly GCA_016617855.1 of Megalonaias nervosa. NCBI lineage: Eukaryota > Metazoa > Mollusca > Bivalvia > Unionida > Unionidae > Megalonaias > Megalonaias nervosa. Next base: position 34,545 of record JAECUM010054411.1, read on the forward strand.
CATAAATTCCGTTTGCCAAGCGAGTTCTCGTGCGACAGAAGTCCTTACTTTCGACCTGTTTCCATCCTTCTCTGGGGATGAACTCATGTGGTTTAGAGTGCTGGTGCATGAGAGATAAGTGATAGGTGCCGCGAACAAATGTGGACTATGACGTTAATAAATTCCTTGAAAGGAATTGTGCTAGTGAATTATGAATATAATTAAAGCACTGAAGAGAGAAAGAAAGAAAGAAAGAAAGAATGAAAGAAAGAAAGAAAGGAAGAAAGAAAGAAAGAAAGAAGAGATTAAAGAGAAAAAAAAAAAGACGGAACGCCAAGAAAAACAGAACAAAACGTTTATAGACAGACCAATAGTATCTATACTTACATGCACTACTCTCATCCGCAATAATTATTACATGCCTCTGCACTAAGAAGTAACTGGGACGCAACTGAATTTTTCAAGTCAGCGAAATATTTTCATTTCTACCGTATTCTTAGGCATAAGAGGAAATTGGGTTTGGTAAATTTTGACTCCACCCACTTTTTTTACCTAAGCATTGATTTGATTGCACCTTGCGTAAGAAAAAAAAATTGTATACTAGCGTCATGTAAATATATTTTTGTGGCTTCTGAAATACCTACCAAAGGGAAAAGACACCTCTGTCAAGTAGTTATTTTCTCCCTTAACAGATTCTTTGTTGTGTAGTCTGTACCACGAAGAAGCATTGGTCACGTAAATAACTAAGAGAGTATACATGGAGCCCGGACGACATATGGCTGTGCTGACAAGGAAAACACTATAAATATGTACCCACTGGTGCTATGCGGCATGAAAACTATAAATATTTATAACATTAAACACGAGCTGAATAGATGGCTAGGTTCATGGAAACAAATCGATCTGTGTGTTACCGATCGGTTGGTGAATCGAACAAAATTGACCTATCGCCATATGTCAGTCACGCTAACCTATTAACCAATCAACAAGCGAAATTAGACACACCTGCAGGCATTCCTTTTATCCACCAATTTCCTCCGAGAAACTTGTTGTCGCGATAATAAATTGGATATTGTAAATATTTATGAATTTTACAAGGGTTCGTCAATTTTCGTTCGATGACAATGGAATGGTGTCAATGGAGAGTTTGTAATTCAGACAGTCCATATCCAGATCGTCTAAATGGAGAAATCACATTTATTCCATTCCCCAAAACTACGTAAAACTTGGATGGATAAAGGCTTTTGGTCAACAGCATTATCAGATGAAGATGGACAAAGCAAATGGCGATTACCACGTGTTTGTATGCACAAAAATAAGTAAAAAAAGCATGTCCCTTCGATAATTTGAAGGAAAATATAGATGAGAACAAGAAAACAGAAATGTTAACAACAAATTTGAAATGCATTTGTCTAGAAAATGAATGGAAAATCCTTAATTTCGAGTGTTGTTATACATGGTATATTTTTGTGGAAAGCACCCGATATTGGATTATTGTAAAGTTCGAAAATTTACATTTTAATATTGTTTTGTCTCAAAACTAGTCCAGTATCGTCTCGACCTTTCAGACTATTGAGTGATTTTTTTTTACATTCATTCATTCAGCAGAAAGCAGGGTGGGGAATAAAAATATTAATTAATCAGAAAGAAATACAAAATGAATGGTTTCAGTTATTTATCCTCTCATCAATTAAGCATGTATTTACAAGATTGCATCAACGTACATAACTGATCAAGATTCTAATAAATGAAAATAACAGAACTGTAAAAATAGTTATGTACCGTATACTTCTAAACAGGAACTATTTATGCTTCTGGTATATATTTATAATTCATTTACATCTGAGCGAATCTAAACAAACGTTAATTAAATTAATCAACTTAAATTAAATTAATAAAGAAAAGATTGTATAATAAATGAAGGTAGATCTTTATAAGTGAATTTCATTTTGACATAAATATGCTCTCAGGCCGCCTTAAAATTTATTTTCTTGATTTACTAAAATAAAACACGTAGGTTATTACTATGCGATCTTGAAATACCATTACAAATATTATCTACTCCAGACAAACGTATGCAACATGGCAATTTTATATTTTCAGGAATAATAATAATCATCGTCAGAAAACCTATGACTTAAATTGAAACATTTCTTTATCTGATACTGAGTGTTTATCAGAGGTTAACAGGTTGACATATCACGCGATTCGTTAGGCGATGAGAGCTTTATCTCGCTTAAAGTCATTTATAGATAAACCTGCATGATCTGAATGGTTGATGGCCTTTACAGCACAGTCGACTGAAGAAATATATGTACACTGGACTGATGTGCATACTATCCATGGTGGATGTATCTAGTTGCTGTACCCAGTCCTATAACAAATGTCACGGAATTGTATAAATCCATTTATTTATTAAATACATGTACTCGGGTTTCGTTTTTTGTGTACAACGATACCCGAGGGTGATTTATGTATATTGTACAATATTTCAAAATAGTGAGTTCTGTTCATCCCCGTCGCACGTGCGAAGTGCTCTCGATGGGAAAAACCGATTGACATCTAGCACGGCTACATCGTCTGTATATAAATGCCTCACTGTAAAGTGATATCTTCACATTACGGAACGTCTTGTCAGTAAGCAGTCTACTTAGGGACTTGCGCATCTTCAGCTGTAGAGGTATGTAAGTTATTTATTAATATCTTTTGTATATTATTTCTTATTTATATTGTAAATTATAGATTTGTACATACTACCACGTTTATTTTTGTATGTTTCCAATGTAGCTTTGGCTTGCGTAATATAATGCAAATATTTTCTATTCGTGTTTGTGACTTAAGAAGAGATTTATATTAGCAATATAAAGGTGCGTTTTATTAAGAAACGTTTAGTACCATAGGAATCTTATCGGACACAGGTTCACTTCTGAACCTGTTTATTGTTTTGTAATGCTGTACCGATAATGTAATTTGTATAACTTACCGTATATAACGTCATTACGTTATCGTATATGCCCGTGTCATGCATAGTACATGGTGTTAGATGTATTTTCAGCTGATCAGAGTGATCCAAGCTGATCGTTGTCTACGTGGTACCAGCTGCAGAGCTAACCAAAGAAGTTGACCATAGCAGCTGTAAAGTTGAACCATAGCAGCCGTAGAGCTGAGTGAACAGTGTTGCTGGTCGAGTAGCAGGTGATAGGGCGTTGCTGACCGTATTGGTGGGAGCTGATTGCTTGATTGACCAAGAAATTGAATGGTGGTCGGTGACTACCCATAATAATGCTTGATTGATTGACCAGTGTGACTGGTAGGCAAGTGTGATATTGACCGGAGTGTTTTGTGTTGCTCCATGCATGTAATCTTTTAGCTGTGGGATAAATTTGGGTTTTGTTATACCCAGTGTTTTGGGAGTGTAAAGATATTTTGTATGATATCTGTTCAATCAGTTCATCCTTTTACTATTTGAGTAAAATACGTCATTTTTCACTATTTGAGTGAATACATCATTTTTACTATTTAGCAAAACACGTCATTCTTTTCATCGTGTGAAATCACTGTGAATCGTTCACCTTTGTCCTTGTACTGTGTAAGGTCATTTATTTGTATTTATATTTGTTGCATTTTTAGGTTTGTGCGGATTAAGTTAATTTGTCCAATATTTGGATCTTAAACACGCACGTATTAATCAATATTCCTTTCTCATTAAAGTCATACATCAATAAATATTGTATTTGTATCACCATCAAAAGTGTTCTGTCATATATCCGAAATCCAACGCTGTTATCTTGTTAGAACAAATGTGGATCAGTCGACTCAGATGGATCGCGCTGCTTCCATGCTTAGTCGGTGACAAAAATGCACAATTTCTTGTGCCCATTGTTACACTTGAGTTAGCAATAAAATTCATTTCTGTTCTGTACCTAAATGTTCTATTATTGTCTTTTAACAGTGTGACTGATTCATGGTTTTGTAAAGAAACCTATATTAGTAAGAATTCACTGTTTACGATATGTAGGAAAATGGATAAAAATATTTTTGTATATCATCGTATGTATATTTCATTTCTTTTGTGTGTTTGACCTTTGTCCCTGATTGAGGGTAGAGTAGATACGGCATGCTCAAGTTTCATCATGTTTTTTTTAAAAAAAAAATATGTACTGTATCTGAGTTTAAGATCTAGCCTTGTTTATTAACTTAGAATGTTATGGAACCGAACTTTTGACCCCGCATCCTGGTCATCTTATTATCTCGTAAGTACTTATATAATGTTGAGAGAACAAAATGATTTCATTCGTCCTTTTCGTTAATTCTATCATTAAAGCTCCAAGAAATGATAGATGTTTGCTGATTTATCATCTGTATTTCCAATACCTCAAATTGTTTTCTGAAACAAGAAAATGAGTCGTCTGTTTTCATTTTTTATTCCCCCTCCACGTTTACCCTTGTGTACATCGGTGAACTTTCTTTTTTGCATGTATGAGCACCAATTCATTACTAAACTCAGTAAGCTTCTGTCCGGACTCGGAATTAATAGGACACAAAATCAATTAATCATTAATAATAACGTTTGTAATCGTTATCATGTGGACGACGATTCCTTTATCATTAAATGCACCCCCTCCCCTCGATTTTGCATGCATGGAATTGTTTTTAAAGCACAAATGGTTTATCCGCATAGGTAGAGGTGTCTGGCTGAAATACTGATCGATACTGATCAATTCTGATTGACAAAAAAATCTAGATATGAAGAATTCTGTGATCTATTTGAAAAAGTGATTTATAACAGATTTAGCGGAGGAAGCAGCGTTTTCAGTTTGAGAAGACTAAACTACCTTTGGCATAGGACTGATATCGTGTCTTATTATATTGAACTACTATGATCCTTAAAGACAATTATTTGACATTTGTTGCTGACTGCTGCAGTGGCCAAAGTGGTTGTTAGTGTCCGCCTCTGATACGGAAGGTCAAGGGTTCAAACCCCGGCCGAGTCATACCAAAGACTTATAAATATGGCACTAGCAGCTGTCTCGCTTGGTGCTCTACATTGAGTGGTTAGTGTTAGGACTGGTCAGCCAGGAGTCAGGATAATGTGACTGGGTAGGATATTATGCCGCATATCAGTAGTGAATGGGGGCACTTTAGCGGCAATGGGAAATACATCACACACATACACATACACACCCGGCACGTTTGGCGTCAAAATACCCCCTGGGATACTTTGGCGTCAAAATGAACCCTGGGCCACTATAGCGTCGAGACGAAAGGTTGGGTTTTGTATAGGGACAATAGGAATGGAACAGGTGAGGTGACGTCACGGTACTGGCAACAATGTTGCAAATGGCTGACCTGAATACGCGGCTAACCTAGATAGAGACACATATAATCTATGTTGGGGTTTGGACAGAGACAAGAAAATCCCAGTCAAGGGGTTACATTATTTGTCTCCCCACGAGGCTTGCCTCGTGGGGAGACATATAATGTAACTCCGCAACTGGGATTTCCTTGTCTCGCTCCATACCCCAATGTAGATTATTTTTCTCACCCAATATTTTCCTTAAAGTAAAAAGAACTTTTCACTAGTGTAATATAGTTCACATCCAAATGTTTACATGCGGCTCATTAATACAAATATGTTAATGAGGGCTGTGGTTTGACTGTTGCATCCGAAGTACACAGTTTATACGCTTGAGCAAAGAAAAAAACATAAAACGTCGCATAGTAATGAGGTATTATCACATTTAATATATGGATGTTCTATGAAAATTTGAAAAGTTATACTGTAAATAAAGAAACGATACTGGAT
>JAECUM010054413.1:0-30288 GCA_016617855.1 Megalonaias nervosa
ATAATTGTACAACACGTAAATTAAACAAAAAGATAATAATGTTCTTGGTGATTTATATACGAGGTTCAGTCTAGTGTCCAATCTGCTTTGGGCAACACGTCTACAATTTAGCGATTGTAGCCTATTTGTAACACTGAACATTTGCTGTTAGTCTTGTATTAGCAACCTGGCAGCACGTATTCAAGTCGATAGACAGGATGTTCCTGGTCAGGGAACTGTTGATGCACAGATCAGTTATGAGTGTATGATCAAACATGTTTAGGCACAGATTAGTTATGTGTGTATGATCCAATAAGTTTAGGCACAGATCAGTTATGTGTGTATGATCAACATGTTTAGGCAGCTAGCTGCTTTTAGGTTTTCATGGTGAATCTTGATGTTTCATTTTAGGAATACAAATGTGTGTGTGTGTGTGTGTGTGTGTGTGTGTGTGTGTGTGTGTTGCAGGCAAGGTTGTCTGATATGTGGACACTCATATATTTGGTAGAGGTTAACAGTTTGTAATTGAATACCAATGAAGAAAGTATTGTGTTCAGATAGGTTTTGCAAGATCTGTAAAACTTGACATTTGAAAATGTTGAATTCCATATCGCATCTTTGCTACCAGTTTTCCAGTGTTGTCAGTTCATTTTGGAGAATTTGTAATTGAGTGATTTAGTCTTCCCCTGCAAAAAAACTTACACTAAATATGACATGCTCGGGCCGGCAACAAATATAGGAGAAAAACAGTAACAATGACATGGCAATTTTGGGCGCATTAAATTAAAATAAACAGCGGCTTCGACACAATTTTTATTATTTAATGGCTTATTAAAACCCACCAACAAATACACTTATTTATTATTCATGCGCAGATGTTGAGCCCTGCGAAGCGAAGCGGCGAAAGCAGCAGAGTGAACACAAAATTCTTAAATAATGACTAAAACGTTCCCGGCAAAGGCGTCGTCAACAGCGCTACTATTTGTCAATTCAACAGTTTTCAGATATGTTTTGCACGGATTTTACTTGAACGTTGTCTGTATCAGAAAATAGTACTTATTTGCTTACAAGTTTGGATGGGGTAAAAGTGTGCCGCAAGTTTGACTGGGATAAAAGTGTGACTAAATTTTGATTAGGGTAAAAGTGTGGTCAGAGTTTGCCTGGAATAAAAGTGTGGCCAAAGTTCAATGGAATAAAAGTGTGGCCGAAGTTTGAATGGGATAAAAGTGTCGCCGAAGATTGTATCGAATAAAGGTGTGACCAGACTTTGGTTGGGCTAAAAGTGTGGCCAAAGTTAGTTACGCTGATGAATAACGTTCAAGAAAATAACATTGTGTCATTTCTTGATTTCAGAAATAAAATATGTACTCCAATGTTTCAAGAAATATGCAGATTTACATATTACCTTGAACGATGATAACATGGAAATCAGGAGGATACGTCCTGATGGCAAGATGTTGAAAGCTGTACGAGATAAAGGTGGAATAAATTACGTATTTGATGTGGGTAAATACACATATTTGTATTTGGCTAAATTGACACAAAAATTCGAACATATCTAAAATCACAAGGTCCAAAAACAGTAATACAGGGAAATCGGAGATATACTTTTTGGAGAAAAGTCAGATTTAAAACAGCACTTGGTGACAAAGTATAAAGTCAAATTTAAACAACATTTGGTGACTCAGTAAAAAATTCAGATTTAAAACAGCACTTGGTAATTCAGTACAAAGACAGATTTAAAAGAACACATGGTAACTCAGTATAAAGTCAGATTCAAAACAGCACTTGGTGACCCAATACAAATTCAGATTTAAAAAACAGCACTTGATGACTCACGATAAAATCATTTAAAAGAGGACTTGACTCAATACAAATTCAGATTTCAAAGAGGACTCGGTGACTCAGTACAAATTCGGATTTAAAAGAGGACTTGGTGACTCAGTACAAATTCAGATTTAAACGAGGATTTGGTGACTCAGTACAAATTCAGATTTAAAAGAGGACTTGGTGACTCAGTACAATTTCAGATTTAAAAAAGCACTTAGTATTATGTATATTTAATTTAATTGTTTGTTTGTTTGTTTGTTTAATTTTTTTTATTTCATTACATGCTATTGTAGTGTAACATTGTATGCTGGACTTGACCTTGTCCAAAACTGAGTTCATATCTGCTTGACCTGAATGACTTTTTTATTTCATTTATGTAAACAACTAATAATAGCTTCATTATTCTCTATGTGTATGAGCTTATTATAAGGATTATTATTCAGGTAAAGAAGAAGGAGTAAATGTGTTGATTTGGGTCAGGGTTTTGGAGATTCCTAAGTGAATTTTATTGTTATTGTGTTGTAAGTAAACAAGCTCATTAGATCATTCTAGAAAGTTATTTTCCATTAGGTAATGGTTCTTTTTAGAAAATGCTAATTGTGACCTGAGGTCAAGCAGAGAACTATATAATCTTGTGACTGTGAGGATTTGACCAGTCGTGCTTTAACATCTAGCACTTTAAGTTGCATTATGTTGTGACCAGTTTGGGCTGAATTTTATTTAGTTAAATTATTGAATTCAAGTGATTATTTTATCTGGAAATACAAAAGTGCTCTGATAAAATTCTTGGATAAAGACATTCACTGGAATTTATACTGAATTCAAACCTGGAATAATATTTCTGTGATTCAACAAGAAACTGTTGACACATCGGCACTTCGTAGGCTATAACAGACATATCATCGCCTTCAATTTGGATCTCTTCCGGAATTGAACTGAGTTTTATTCAGGACTTTTTATTATTAGGACTTGTGTCTATATTTCTTTGATTATTTTTCGATTTAATTCGCAATACCATAAGTTCTTTTTTCTCATCTTCACTTTGTATTCTAGAGAAATAAATTATTTGCTAAATTTTACAAAAGCTTGTTGTCTTCACTCTTTTCTGTTACTTATTTTAAGAGCATAGACTCGTAACACTTAGTGACTAAGTGCATGACGTAACTGTTTCAGATTCATCCACAGTGATGTCAACGTTTGAGATAAATCGGATATCACCTGAAGAAAGCTTGCAACTTGCTGTAAACAAATGTACCTATTTAGACGTTCGTCCCGTTTGGCTTGTTGAAAACTCTGAAAGGCGATTTATCAGGTTCAAAGTATTGTCTGAATGTTTTGATTACATTTAAAATGATCGAGAAAGAATATTCATTACGACATATTTTCTACGATCGGGTAAGTCCAGTTGTTTACACAAATATCAATCAGTCGTCGTAACAAATTGAACAGGACAAACCGAAAGTAAACCATTAAACTGAAAAACTGGTTAGCAGAACAATAGTAGATCTGTAAGCATATGATCGAGGCGACAATGGATACAAATCCATTTTGACAGTGAAAGACATATTTTCAAGAGATGCTTGGAATGAAGAAAAATGAAATTAACGGGAGATGACATAAAGCATGCTTTTATAGATATCCTGAAGGAGCAAAATCTAAAAAGATTACGTATGACGAACTAAAAGAGTTTTGCAAGAAAAGATAGGGAATTTTCAGGAAATGGAAAACATTGAATAAATTATTGACCTGTGGCAGAAATATTTTTTTTAAAAAAAACCTCTAAAGACTAGATTGTGAAGGCACTTTATTTAGAATGAGACCGGAAATTGGATTGACCTTTAATTAAATTGAATTGACGGTTACAATAACACTTAAGGAATATATATGATTCCGGTTTAAACCGCCAAAGAGGAAAACATATCAAAAGTACAATCAACCTATTCACTTTGTTACGACACTGTGGCCTTAAGGAAAGTAACAGAAAAGAGCAAAAAGCAACAAGTTTTGTAAAATTTCAACAAATAATTTATTTCCCTTGAATACAAAGTGAAAATTTAAAAAGAACTTACAGTGTTGTGAATTAAATTCCAAACAGTCCTAAACATTTTATCACAAGTCTAAATGTATGAAGTTCCAACTGAATTCCAGTGTTATTCCAATTAAATTCCAATATTGAATATATTGGTGTGCCTGTAGTCTCGACTATGCTAATTTGCTAATGTCTTGGATTGTGATGATGTGCTAACAATCTTTTGATGTATTACAACAATACAATCCAAAATTGTTCTTGTCCGAATTCACTATAATTCCAAACTAATGTTCCAGTCCAAGAATATTACTGATAAGCACTTTGTATTTCCAGTGAATAATACTTTGAATAAATACTTCCACTCAAAGAAAATCTAAACACAAAGATAGGACTGATTCTGCTTCAAGATGTTAAGGCAATAATGAGTAATTTCTCAAGTACACAACATTATATATAAAGCTAAGATACAAAAATAGAACCAGAATGAGGGCCAAAAGTTCATTTATAGACCAATCTAAGTTGTCGATAAGACAAGGTCTATTTCTAAACTTATAATAAAGTTCATGGGAAACATCAGGCAGACCAGGTATTTCCATGGAGGAATACCAGTGTCTTAGACTCAAATTAAGATAAACATGTTTACACAATCAATGGCCTTAGTCAGGTACACTTGATTTTGGACAATGTCAGGTACAAAATATAAATGTATATAACATAATCGTTAAGAAAAGCCAATAAATATATCAGATTAAACATGCATAACAAACTACCTGACAATATATACATTTGGAACATCAAAATTTAACATCGGTGCAATAGTCCGAATTTCAAAATACGAAATAATATTTGCTGTGTGTTATCTTCCTAACTTTGCCAGAAAAATTCTAGGTATTCCCGTCTTTTACAGACTGAAAGACTTGACAATATAAAGGGCATCGATGACCAGACTTTCTCCTATTATAGATTTTATAGACTGTTGTCCAATTATAGTTTTACTTTCAAGAGTCATCTACATGCCACAAGCAAGATGATATATTCAAAGCTGAACATATTTTTAAAACAAAACGGTTGAATTATGCCATTAAAATAAATGGAGGACACACAGTACAAATACAGCAGGATTAAAAATCACGATAACTCGGAGTCTTTTAATAATGGCTAGTTTCTAGAATGTGAAAAATGCAACATGAGTGGTGCAAGTAGTAAAACCACATATGATAAGTGAATTTGTTGATCACAAGACTAACAGGAAAGCAGAAAGTTCGTCCAGAAACACAAAGAAACGTGATAATAATGTAAACAATATCCCAGTAGATAGAAAAATGATATTACTGAAGAAATGGACAAGGCAAATTTAAACACTACGATCCTGATTCTCAGTACATTTTTTTTTAAAAAAACCTAGGCAACAGATATTATATAAAAGACTATAAATTAGTCTGAGGTTTTCTGAACAAAAAACAAAGAGGAAATCACATGAATGTTGATGCAGTCAGAAGGACATTTTAATTTATCACGAATTTCGTACAAGACTGTACAGGAACTTAACAATAAGTGCACATTTTCCCTTGTCGCAATTTGACTATTTACGATTTTCCAACATTAGGTAAAGACATTGCTACAACGCTGCATTTATAGCTCTCAGAGAAGCATTTTGTGTGTAGATGAGTACTCTAATCCTAAAGTGTTTGATTCTAATGAAATAAACTCTGCTTCTAATGTGAGTGATCGAAGATTTGTTTTTAAAAAAATAAACTTTAGTACAGCATCGTATATTTGGGGAGATAATGTTACTTATTATATAATGCGATTCCGATTTTAAATGAAAGTTGTATATTTCTATGTCAAAGTTGAAAGCTCCAGATGACCAGGACATGTATATATATATTTGTTTTACTTCGATTAAAATGTACCACACAGAACATAAGTATTTCACATTCAAACCATTAAATAGTTTTTGATAACTACACTTTCATATTGGACAGCGATGACTCTGTGAACAGAGTTCAGTGTTCCATGAGAATTTTGCAGAATCAGATAAGGATTAGATGATATGGGGTGGGGATAGGTCTAGCAGCAGAGAGGGTGGACCCTACAACTTTTTCGAGACCTTATTTTTTGAAATTAAGGGTTCCTACGAAGGCTGAAAAAAAAGTTTTTGTCTTAATAATGAAAACTTCTTTAATTGACCAGATTTTTTCTGATTTTTTCACGTACTGGTCACTACGCGTATGTCGTCCACCCTCTCTGCTGCTATAAATTAAACAGCCATTATAGATATTATCAATAATGAGTATTGGAGAACCACACTCAGCTAAATTAACTCGAGAGCGACTAGAGGCAATTAAAAATATCTACCTGTTCGTGATTCTGTTAAGCAACAACTACAATCGCGTCAGGAGTCTCAGGTGGAATTTACAGAAGGTACAGAAAAATTATTTAAACCGATTGTCGAACCAACGAAGAAAATTGTTACAGCAACTGAGGGAACACAACGAGCTCTTGCAACATTGCCTGCTGATATTGCTGGTCATATTCAAGCAGCTCAACCACCACCACAAGCACCACAAGCAGCTCAACCACCACAACCGCAACCACCAAGAACCAGAACTAAGATAATAGATAAATTTACACCTGAAGGTATTGCTGCTACCAGGAACCCAACCCAATTATTTGATATTGCCGCGTTTGGATATTATGAAAGAGAAAAATATGTAAAACCAGAATATATTAAATCATTAAGCTCTGCCAATTGGATCAAGGATATATATCGCGTCGCTACTGGTATTCCAGAAATCAGATCTAATGAAGATATTGAAAAATTTAATGAATTTGATAAGGTTGTACGTAGATATATAAAAGAGACTAAACAGAACAAACAAATATCACAACCACCACAATTTGAACTATCACCACCATCATTACCAAAACTTAAATTACCATCACCGCAACAACCACTACCACAACTACAACAACCACTACAGCAACAAGAGCTACAACAACAACAAGAGCTACAATGACAACAAAAACGAGAAAAAAAAAAACGAGAAAAAAGAACGTTAAGAGAATCATTTCGTCGTCTTCTAAGATCACCAAAAGTATCACCGGAACCAGTTGAAGAGAAAGGAGAAAAAGAATTTCAAGACGCTCCCGGAGCAACTGGAAGTGGTCTAGGAAGTGGCCTTATTACTTGTCCCAATAATGTCCTTGCCGATGTCGATCGACTAGAAATCCTCATTGGAGGAAAACGAGCTGGTAATAATTCCCCAGAAATCATTAATGAAGCAGCTGATATTTGCAAACGATTATTTACAGGCGGTGTCATGGATATTAATGTATATCGGTCTCTCATTAATGAAATCGCCGATGATTATCATAGTGACTAAGTATGTAATTAGTTATAAAGTCATTTAATAATAAAATGATTATACACAATACTCGTGGACCTACCATGGTCAGGGTAATAAACTCTCGATTACCAGTATACAAAACGACCTACGGAGATGGATTAGGTGATGTTGTTCAGGGTCTGTTTAGAAGAATAGCCCCAAAAGCAATACCGATTGCAAAGTAACTAGGAATGAAAGCTATTGATGTTGTTCGTGAAAAAGGTATAGGCGCTGTTGGTAATCTTGCTAGTAAAGCATTCTCAGCAATCAAAGATAGACCATCAAGATTAATACGCAGACCACAAGCGACCCGACCTCAACCTGTGAAATTACCTAGCACTGAAGTGATGCCCGCAAGTGTAAGTAAAATAATAAATCAAGCCGCTAATCAAAAACTAGCGGAGTTGGCTGATATCCCGATGTCGGAAAAGGAAAAAAATATAACCGCTAGTCTGATAGCAGGAAGTGGTCTTCGAGTTAGACGAAGACGATAATAATAAAGATGTTTAAGCGCGTATCTGACCCCGCGTTTGACATGGACGCACCAGTACTCAAAGATGAGTCTGTGCGTGATTATCAGTACTATTCTTATGACGCACGAATTCCAGATCAGCGTGGACGAATCGAACTACAGGTTCAGGATACAAGTAGGTATTTCCTACCCGCTGAAGCATTTATTGAAGTAGAAGGTGAAATTATAAAGACAGATAATACCGAGTACGCCGCTGAGGTTAGAACTGGTTTTGTTAATAATGGTATTATGGCGTTATTTGATAGCGCTACGTACATGATTGACGGAAAAAAATATTGAATCAATTCAGAAAGACGTCGACGTTGCCACGACGATATTGGGTCTTGCAAGATATAGCGACGATTACTCAAGATCAGCTGGTCCATCAATGATGTTCTCAAAAGATACTTCTGACCACCCTGACAGTAGACAACACAATTTAGTACAAACAGCGCGTGCTACTGCATTAGATCCACAACCAGCTGGAATGATAGACCGGCCTGATGCTGATTTTCCGTTATTGCACAGTATTAATCCAAATTTCAACTTAGGATTTACAGCACGTCGAGCAATGTTAAAGGGTAATAGGAAATCATTTTCTTGTGTGATTCCACTGTCACACATCTTTGGATTCTGCAGAAATGTTAGAAAAGTTATTTTTGGAGCCAAACATACGGTTGTACTTGTGCGAAAAAGCGATGATAATGATGCAATGTGGCACGTTGAGGGAGCTGATGATAATGCAACCAGAGCACTTCATGGTAAAGTAATACTAACAAAACTTTCGCTGTGGATGCCAGTGATGACTCCAACAATATCTGAAGAAGATCGGTTACTATCTTTTATGAGTCAAGGTGGTAAATCAACGTTATCATGGTTAACGATGACCACAGATGCTATCCAGAGTAATATTAATGGTCTATTTACGTGGCAAATAGCATCACAGCAAGGTGTTTCTGCACCAAGACATATATTTATTGCGCTTCAAAATACTGCACGAGTAAATAATCAAACACAAAATATAATGATATTTGATAAACTCGGTATTTCTGAGGTTTCATTAAGGATAAATGGACATCAAGAACCATCCGAGGATATTTTGTTAAATTTCGATCAAAACCATGTAGCACGGGCTTATCATCGATTAATGACATTCATGGGTCGTGATCAAAACATTGATACTGGTTTACAAATATCGCAGCTAGATTTTACAACGCTGTATCCGATTTATTACTTTTCTCTAGAACATTTAGATTTAACAAGACAATCTGTTGTAGATATTCATTTTCGAGCTCGTGTGGTAACAGGAGTTATCGTTAATTACAGAGCAATTGCTGTTATACTCAGCGAGAAATCGATGTTACTCGAAGGTGTTGGTGGACGAATGAGAGTTATTGATGCCCCAGTAGAAAATATGTAAATAAACATGTAATTAAATCGTTCATAATATTAATAATGTCATATCATCATGTTAGTGTGAG
Source organism: Megalonaias nervosa (assembly GCA_016617855.1). Taxonomy (NCBI): domain Eukaryota; kingdom Metazoa; phylum Mollusca; class Bivalvia; order Unionida; family Unionidae; genus Megalonaias; species Megalonaias nervosa. The sequence goes on from JAECUM010054413.1 coordinate 9,220, forward strand.
TCTGACTCCTGGTCAGATTAAAAAGCTGCAATCAGCATCAAAAAATAACTGTGGAATAAAAATATCGCTAAAGCGAGAACAGATGAGCGGTTCAAATAAACTATCGTTGACCGAGCGTCAGTTCAAAAACTTCAATGAAGCTAAAAAATCAAATAAAGGCGTCAAACTTAATCTTTCTGCGGGAGCCATCAAAAACATCGCTAAATCGGGTGGTATATTTCCACTTCTTGCAGCTATACCAGCTTTAATAGTTGCTGCAGACCCAGCTGTTGCAAAAGCAGCTGCGCTAGGTGCTGTTGGAACAGCTGCTGGAATGGCGTTAAAGAAAGCAACAGGAAAGGGAATCAAAAAAAAGGGAAAAGGTCTCAGATTGCCAGGGACCCCGTATTCATACGGAAAGGGTCTAAGATTACCAGGGACCCCGTATTCATACGGAAAGGGTCTAAGACTTCCCGGGACAGTTTACTAATATCACCTATGTCCAATTTTGATTTACTTAATGCTGCTAACCAATTAAAAATAAACAATTTCAGAGGTGTTTTTATGCGCGATCAACTACCTAGAACTGCTAGCAGTTCTGAAACCGGTATCATTAATCTCGATAAAAACTCTGGCCCAGGCACGCACTGGGTAGGATATGCAATTGATCCACGTGGAATTATTTATTTCGATTCGTATGGATTAGCACCGCCAAAAGAATTTTTAAAGTACGTTACCGGTGATATTCCAATCTGGTATTCAACGCTACCAACACAAAAAATAACTGATCCTCCAATATGCGGTCGTGAAACACTCGCTGTGCTTGATGCTATATCAAAATCAACAGCACCGCCTCATAAAGTCGTGCACGCGTTCACTACACTACGTCATAACACTTAAACTGATATCAGTAAATATAATGGTAGATTTTTATGGAAGATCTACTAGCAAAGATAAGGAGAAGATCGATTTATCTAAATATGCAACTCTTGATCAGCTCAGAAATGAAATCGATGATTTAGTAAATATCACAAGTGTGGATCAAAATGAAGTCGTCGTTTTTCAGGACAAACAAGGACGATTAAAAACGAGTAACATACAACTACCAGATGTACTTATACGAATTCCCAACGCGGTTGTTAATAATGTCGTTACTTTCACTGATCAGGGTAAAATACAGGATTCCGGTAAGTCGGTTAATGATTATGTTAAGAAAACTGGTGATGTATTTACCGGTGACATTATTATGTCAAGAAGAAAAATTACGTATCTTGGAGATCCAATCGCAGATGCAGACGCAGCAACAAAAAAATACGTCGATGATCAAGAATCCAAATACGTGTCAGTGCGCGGTGGTATAATGCGTGCATTTCTCGACATGAATAATAATGGTATTAATAATCTCAGAACACCAGAAACAGATTTCGACGCTGCAACGAAAAAATATGTCGACGATAAGGAAATTTCAATAACGACTTCGTTAACGACAATCAATGATGGAATTGCTACATTTAGAACTGAATATTTTAATCATGTACAAACATTTCTAAATTTTCGTAGAAATGTACACAGATCTATTAATGACTTTTTTGGAACTCCACCAACTGTTATTATTAATCTCGCTGACATTAACACAAGACTGAACGATATCATTAGTGGCATTCCTAACATTATTCAAAAAACTAATCTCGTTAAAATTCCTCACGGACGAGCTAACAATATCGTGTACACAGTCGCATCAGGAAAAGCAACATGGTCGCAGCAAAATAACACTTTTAAACATACCGCAGAGGTCACTGGTGTATACAGATTATCTGTGTTTAGCAGTGCAAAATTCAGTACATTTACCACATTTCCATGGCGTCATTCAACCGATGATTTTTCTGGAATTGTGTCTATAGTGTTAAATAAAGATGTCGAGGAAACGTTTATGCTGATAGCGAATGATAAAATGTTAACCGCAGCGACTTATTGGTGGTGTATTGAGTTTGTAGCTGAAATTCGTCAATTAGTTACCTAGATAAGTATAATGAATCAAGAGTCATTTATCGATGTTCAACGTCACAGATACGCTCAAGTATGTGAGTGTCAAACCAAACTAAAAAATATCATCGACGATTACACGATAAAGGTAAAAAAATATCGTCGACGTATGGTTGTTATTGATATAATGTTATACTCGGTTTCTGCTGTTATTGCTGGAACTGGATTATTACTATCAACAATAACGATGACAGCGCCTGCAGTTGTAACAATTATAGTTTCAACGGCAACAACATGTGCAGGTATTTTCAGTATTATCTCTAAGAAAATATCTACGTGTACAAATGATAAACTAAACGAGTACATAATGAAATTGCACACAGCAACCGCCTACACTAAATTATGCTCGTATATTTCAGCGGATCTCAGTGATGGTAAAATATCTGATGAGGAGTTCGTAACGATAATGAAAACCTACGATGAATCATTCATAATCGCTAGTGACAATAACGGAAAGATGGAGAATTAAATAATAACGATAATAATAATGTCATCGTTAGAATTACTTCAGCAGATCGTAGCTAATACAACGCCGTCAAAAACTACTATGATATCATTAAGTTCAACCAATCCTGAATTTAGCGTTAATTTTCCAACCGCAATTCCAGCAAAGGAAATAGCGCTAGCACGATTACGAGTTTATCATAGCTGGCCAAATATCAGGTCAAAACCGTTTGGTGGACAACAACCAAATAATTCACTGGTATTTGCGAATAAAAATAAACCAGATGGAACACCTGATTGGCAAGTTGTTGGAATTTCAACGGGCAGTTATCAAATAGAACAGATTAATGATGAGTTCCAACGCAGAATTAAATCTATCACAGGGAAAGAATCTAAAATAGCGATTACTGTTTACGAACCAACACTATCAGTGGTGATTGAAATAAATTCTCCTGATTACCTCGTAGACATTTATCAAAGTTCGATTAGATCCGTGTTAGGATGGCCTGATGTTCCACCGGTTTATCAAGGACCACTAGAACCACAACGATCTGATTTCGTCACGGATAAAAGAATATATATACAACTTCCAGAATATCGAAAAGAAGAGGAGGCTTATCCATGGCAAAAATATTTAGGCGATAAAAGAATTATACATTATATAGACAGAGTAGAAACATATTTTACAAATACATTTGAAGGTTAAAAAGGTAAAATAATAATACTTGATATTGATTTAATAAATTTATATGCTAATACAATTAAATCTGAACATGAACGTGTATTTAATAATCTACGAAATTTATTTTCAAGCATTAATGTTTATTACAGCGATGATTTAAAAAATCAAATAACTGCCTCAATACAACATTTGAATCAAGTTGTTTCAGACCTAGAGTTTATGAATAATGTTATTGTTAACAGAGAAAAATATTTATATAAACCAGCAACAGATAGATATGTAGTAAATTATATAGTTACTGAAGACGATCCAATTCAGCGTGTTCCACTCAATCGTTTGTTTACAACAGTATTTCTTAAACATTTCGGAATTACACAAGAACAACTACCAACATTCATCATTCCCGGATTTGACTCATCCGAGTTAAAGAAATCAGTTAATGATTTTATTGATGAACAGTTTAAAAAAATATGTGATTCATGGAGAAAAATAGCCCCACCACCGGTTATACTAAAACACAATAATAATCCCTTTGGTGCCGGACGTCATATATCACCAGGCATTGTAAATATAACAACAACAATTGCAGTCAATCTGGTATGTGATGTTATTGAAAGTAGCTATCAGGTAGATCTTTCTAAGTCTAGCCAGGCCCAGCAAGGGTACATATTATTCAGTTTTAGCCCGTTGGCTCCTCCCGGTTGGTTAATTGTATCAGAACCAATTAATCCCGTGTACCTACGAGTTCATAATCCGTTATTATCAAGGATACACTTTAAACTTACAGACCAAAATAATCGCATTCTGGACACAAGAAATGAAGAACTAAATATAAACCTATATGTACGCTCATAGAGCGTTATCATAATACGTTTTTATCATAACAAAAAAAAAATATCCGGATGTCTATAATACTGTATTCTTTGTTTACATAAAATCCGCGCACAGTGCACAATCGAAATCTATTATCTAGAAGGCTGTGGCTGCATATTGATTATTCCATAACGGCTGTGCGTAAAGTTATTTTAAGAACATCCGCTATATAACTAAATCAATATCCTTGGTTACGGCTTACGCATAGACTCAATGTTATACAGAATTATATATATTTTTTGGAAACTAGAAATATAAAATTCCATTTTACACAGAAAACTGTGGTTTTTGTTAAGAACATTGTAGTTTTTAGGAATAGGCTATTGGTAAACACATACTAACTTTTTCAATATGTATTTATAACAAGGTCCGATAGCTCAGTTGATAGCGCGTAGAAACTCTCATCCGGAGGGTCGTGGTTCGAAACCCGAGAAAGAAAAATTGTCTGCGGAAGGCGATTTTAGGCCAAGATTTATAATTTATTGGGGGCTCCAGCCCCCCCCCCCGTCTTTAAGTACACCAATCCACTACGTCAACACGTGGTGGATTCACTTTTGTGAATCACCCATTGGTTGTTCGTTATGGGTTGGTGTACTTAAAGGCGGCATTTCATCATCATCATCATCATCATCATATCATCTCATCAAAAATATACAGCAGGGGGTGATATGAGGTCGTGACCTTGTGACTTCACTAAATGGGTACCCCACACAAGGGCCATTCCAAAAGACACAATCGCAAAACTAAAAATAAACCTAATGAGATTCCAGGTCACAAAGACCAATCAGCCTTTGAGTTCTTAGAGTTTCGGTTACGGATATCTAGGAATTCTTGTAAGGCAATAAACAGAATCTGATTGGTCACTAAAATAAGACCTACACGTGTATAAACAACCCTCTGAGTTCCTAGAGTTTCGGTTACGGATATTTAGGAATTCTTTCGGGGGTAAACAAATAACACGTATAGACAACCCTCTGAGCCTCTAAAGTTTCGGTTACGGATATTTAGGGGTCTCTTGGGGGGTAAATGTCTAAACAAGGATTCGGAACCTCATTAGGTTTATCTGATACAACTATGGAATGGTAGACCGAATATCACCCCGCGCTGTATATTTTTGTTTATTTTTATATTAAATAAACACTTATTATATAATGAATTTTGAAAATATCAGTCATTGTTTCTGCGATTAAAAAATTACAACATAACGGTATCAATGTATCTGATTATCTTAATGCTGAAAAGATTTTATGTGATTTTGACTCATTACAACAACGAAAGAACGAGAACAGATTTACGCTATCCGCTGATTACAAGTTTATGAAAATTATCCAACAAGGAATGTTAAAGTCACTGGCAACTGTCACTGATGATCAGGTAAAATTGTTTGTACCTCTCTCAAACGCTATTGACAAAATCAAGCTAGAATTATCTCATGAATACGAACAGAAAAAGATTATGAACTTTCGTATAAGACAGTTAAGAGAGCATTGTGAAAATACTAGTGAAAATGACAGCGACAATGATGGACCCCTGACTGTAATTATGGCTAAACAAAATCCTTGGGAAAATTAACATTCTGCTTAGTATAATGCAACCTACACACGTGGATATTGTATCCCAACCATTATGTTTCATTAGGTATCAAGTACAATATTACCCGTTGTGTAAAGTTTTTCGTTGAGTTTGCTAGTTTTCGTTAGGTGAAAACCCCAAGAAGGTTAACGGGAATTAACATTACGTTTTAAATTTATCGATCAAAAACCGGTTTTTTCCAGTTCCTTTGCTCGTATTGTGTAGTTTTTTGCTAGCGAATTACGATAAAAATCCGGAAAAAACCAGTTTTTCATCGATAAATTTAAAACCTAATATTAATTCCCGTTAACTTTCCTGGGGTTTTTACCCTCAGAATTTGTTAAAATCTGACTGATTTTCACTGATTTTTGGTCATTTTTCATGCAAAAAAACGAGATTTTCGAACAAAAAACACGGTTTTCAGAACAAAATCAACGAAATAAAAAAAACACTAAATATTTATAAAAATTATTTTATTTGCAGTACTTGAGATCCAAATTCACTGGTATGGACAATCAGGATAGCTTTTGACATTAATTCGTATAAACGGATAACTACGATCATTATGCTTGACGGAGTGCTAAATTATTTGGTAACATTAAAAATACGGTAGACTAAACGTATTGAAATTTTATTTTTTGTGTAAATCTTTTGGAAAAGGTAGATTTTTGTATATTTTCTGCCACGTATTGTACTGAAGGTGGTACTATATCAAAATATTTGGCAGCAGAATTAATTGACTTCAACACAATTTCTTCACCATCTGCATTTACAGATTTAACAGGTCTTGCAAATCGTGCGCCGCCAGTGTTTCCAAACTTACAGTTTTCACTTTGCGTGATAATACGTAGATTTCCAAGTGAATTGTCAAGTTTATTGCCGTTGATGTGATCCACCACATACCCATCTTTGATCAATCCAAAATAACACTCGATCACAACTCTATGTGATCGATAATTTTTATTTCCTTTGGTATTAAACGCAAGATAACCAGTTTTGGTAATACTACCGACTGGTTTTTTCAATCTGCAGTTTCTAATCACACCTTCTCGAGATGCTTCATAATTAGTGATGATTGGGTGTTTCACAAACTCATTTTGTTCCATTTATATATATAATACTATTTGTCTAAATCATTGTTTTTTGAAAATCTAGCCAGATAATCTTCTTCGGTTTTTATAGGAGAGTCAGCTTTATATTTTTTATCATAATATCGTTTCAACTCTCTGTACTTTTTACCACCGCATTGCGCACACAGTTGAGTCTTTCCTTGCACTCCAGCACTACACACGATACACGGTTTTGGTCCTAGACTCCCATTTCTGACGCATTGCATATGATAACTACAGTATTCATTCACGCATGTTCTGTTACACGGAGATTTATAACCGATTTTTAGCCAGTGGCAATGATTTGGTTGAATCATATACAAAAGATTAATGTTCAATTAAATATATATTTGCCCTAATTATAATATGGAAAAATTATCCGTGATTGAACCCTACGCAACCAGATTCGATCTTGACAGACTACCTGAGTATAAACTTAGTATTTCGATGCAAGATCTAGCTTTAACGAATATGGATATAACTAAATGTATCCGTGAAGCCAAGAAGGAATTTCGTGACGATGGTGCAGTTCATGCATGGTCAACATTCAGGATAGGACATATCGTTAATATGATGAACGACAAACGAGGAAAATTAATTATTAATCACCTTGATAATCAAAAATATTTCATTTTAATAAAGTTTATTGTAGAGACAGATGATGATATCTGGATTATTCGTGATAAGCGCGATCCAGTCCGTGTGCAGTCCGGGGGTAATATTGTTCTATTAAATAACAGATCCAAACCTGGAATACTTACTGGCATTGATAAACCTTATTATGAGAAATCGTACCCTGTAACTGCGGTTGTCTATGGAATATTTCCGCTGAATGATAAACCTAATGTTGCAGATCTCAAGCCAATGAAACTGTCATCGCTGACTTTGTCAAGGATAAACTGTGTAGCTGAACGAGTTACAGAACATTTTACAAACGCGATACGTGGTAATGGCTTAACAGATTTAAGACTTAAAAAAATAAACACATGGGCAGAGTCCGTTAAAGATACCGGAGCGTCTATCAGCGACGTTGCTGAGCTAGAGAAAAAATTAAGATTTCCAATAGCAGTAAAAACATTAACCGGAGAGATTTTGTACAAACCAAAATATATAAAAAATGGAACTCCGATAGATATTATTGATCATAACGCGCACGCATGGACTAAAGCTGTAACAATATTTCCACGAGATAGAACGGTTAAATTTTATGACGGTGATATCTTTGATTTTATTAAAAATATTAGTAAAACCGATCCTGTTTCTGTTTGGTTATTTCAGAGTTCGGAATATAATCATTACGATCAATTTGTACGACCTAATGGTGATATTTATCGTACAGAATCTCTCCATGATGAAATGGAACATCTTGCACAACGCCTTTGGCGTGAATATACCCCTGATGATGTCATAGTTAGACAATTATTGAATAACTGTTTTCCTGTTCCGTCAGTCGCTGCTCATTTCGCTCAGGAGAGAAATTCATGGAAAACGACACGATCGGAATTTCTTGAAGATGTCAAGAAAAGTTGTATAGAATATGGGCACGGTGGATTATGGAACACCAAATACGATTACAATGATGTTATCTCGGTTGATATGATAGCGTGTTATCCTGGGAGTTTTCTTGGATATGGAACATGTTCTAAATACTTTAAGAGATTCGGACATCCTACACATGACATGACCAGGGTTGCGATAAACGGACCCTTACCAGATTTTGACTTAACAGGATTTGCTCACGTAGAATCATTCGAGTTTAGAGAAGATCTTCATGCGATTACTTATACTTGGTTCGGAAAACATTTTTCAGAGCGACGTTGGGTTCCGATAGTACTATTGCGATATATGCTTGATGCTGGATTTTTAATATCGTTGAGAGTAACTGAAGCGATTATATCGCATAGTTCACAGAAGCAAGTTTGGTTGCCAGAACCGGACAGATTTAGTGTCGATGATACCAGGAAAGAATTCCCTGATATTGATGAAGATCATGTCATTAAAATAAATAAATGCAGGAACGAATACGATGAGAAACTTGCAAAAGATCTCGGTAGAAAAATAATCGGTAAATTTACTCAAGGAGGATCACATGATCATAAACGAACGTGTACAAGATTGATTATGGACGATGCTGAATTAGATTTTATAATCGCTGATACGATGGAGAAAAACACATTTATAAACAGATGTAATGCTTATTTATCAGATGGAACAAAACTAGGTACCATTGTGAGCTATACTGATGGCGAGTCACCGCAGTTTACTCATTTAAGATCTTCGATGTTATCGTACGTTTCGATAAACCTGCTATCGATGATAAATAAATTTCCTCGTTACGCTGTTAGAGTCGCTACGGATTCATTTTATGTACACAAAAAATATAAAGATTTATTAAAACTCGGTAATGGTGAATGGGGAACATGGAGGATAAAACAAGAAAATATACTTAGTTATTCTGAATCTGCCGATGTTGAAATTGCGGAGACATATTACAAAAATAATAATCAAATATCAAAATCATCTGCACCATCTGTGTATGATCCTGTATCTAGACATAAAACCGTTTATCTTAATGGGTGTGGAGGGTCAGGTAAAACAACTCGTGCGATTAACTTATTTATAAATAATATCTCAGATATAATTGTTTTAACACCTACACATAAACTTGCTAGAGAAATAAAGCAACGAGGAGTAAAATCATGTACATATCACAGTTTCTTTAGATGGTGCGGAGATACGTGGACTCCATCGCGGATGGGTGAAAAATATATACCTAGGTATATTATATGGGACGAGATATGCACGGTGTCGTTAGAAACACTAAAAACATTTCTTGAATGGTTATTGACAAAGAATACTGCTGTGATTATGTGTGGCGATAATGGTCAACCACCACCCTTTGTTGGACAGTCTCCACATGAATGGCTAAAGAATAATGTAGATTATTATGAAGAAATACATGATGACCATAGAGCTATTGATGAACCGCTAAAAGAGCTTAAAAGATTAATCAGACTACAGCCAGATCAAATACAATGCGAGATACTGCGTAAAGTAATTGCAGAAACTTCTATGAATGAATTTTGGACTTTATGGAGACCTGCTGATTTGATAGTCGCAAGTAGAAAGATAGTTCGTGATGAACTACAAAAGAAATTATTTACGTTACATAAAGAAAAGTTTCCGGATCTACCTGTACCTTTGTGTTATCGCCCAGCAGATACTCGACGACAAAATATTGAAATTGAAATACCAGGTAGAGACGCTGAAAATGTCCGAGTACAAAATCTTTTCTTGAATGATATCGTGTTGGTTGCTGTTGATGTTGTTGAGAGCGCGTTGAACATGGATAAATCGCCATGGACGTTAGGATACGCTATAACAATTCACTCGTCACAGGGATTAACTATAACTGATACTAGAATCTGGATTGTAGATGATCGTATTGAATGGTCAAATTTAGTGTATCTCGCCGTATCTCGAGTCAGGAGAATATCGCAACTGCGTAGGGTTATTGTAGATTACGTAATAACTGAAGAAATCACTAACAATATCGATATCAATAAAAAATTAGTCAGCTATAAACAGTGTGACAAAAAAAATAAACGTGATTTTGATCTTGATGCTGAATTTATTATAACATTAAGACAACAACAGAATAATCATTGCGCAAGTTGCAACTGTAATATGTCATGGCAGTGTTTTAATCCAAGACAATTTACCGTAGACAGAATTAATAGTGATCTCGGTCATACACGTGATAATGTGATGTTGACCTGTCTTGAGTGTAATCGACGTCGAGGTTCTGGACGTTTACAAAATTGAGCTTGGTGGTAATTGCGTATCCTCAGGAATTATTTGCAATTGTTCACGTACAAATCCACGTTGAGGGGCTGTAGAATCTAGTCTGTATATTGGAGGTCTACCAGTGGATCTTACCACGCTAGAAATTTAATGTGTAGTCACGCTCCGGATAGGATCGGTTGCTCTTTTTTTACCACCTTCAAGTTCGCCAGGTTCATATAAATATCTAACTGTAACATTACCTAATACTGGTTGAGAGAAAGATTCACGTCGTATTGGTATATATATATTTTTTGATCGCATTAGAAGGTTTCATGGAAGTTGCACGAGTAATTTCATTATTCAACGCAGCTATCACACTCGGTAATCTTGCAACCCATTCACGAGATCTATCCTTGAGGTCAGTAGATATTTCCTTTGCGTATTGATATCCAAATAACCGCTCAGCAAGTGTTCTATTAAATCGTTCAACGATCGCCTGATCACGATGAATTTCAGTATGTCCTCGTCTGATTTTAACGTTATGTTTCTTCATCAACGATGATACTACTCCAAGAAATTCTTTACCAGGATCAACTTGTAATAACTGTGGCCATCGTAGACCACCACGTTGATAAATGCGCTCAAACGCAGATGCAACTTCAGATGCTGTCTTTGTTGATAATGGCTCCGCTTCTTTGTATCTACTCGCAACGTCACCGACAGTTAACGCGTATCTATACGTGTATTGACGTCTACGTGTTTTAATGGTATCGTGTGGTAAAAACAGAATATCCGCTTGATGAACTTCATTAGGAACGCTAACATCAAAATGCGCATACTGAATTCTTTTAGGTGAACTTAGGAAGATTTGCCATATTGCCTGTCGTGCTAACCATGATGCAGCAACATCACGTGAAACTTTTGCTGCTTCGGCGAGTTTACTAATCGCTGCTTTACCTCTCCAGAATCCTCTCGGGGAATAATAAACAGATTCCATTATGATAGTTATATAATTAATTGCCAGCCCCTAGCACTAGTTTACCTTTCATAGTAGTTTTTACTAGAAAACTAGCGAGAGATTCTCTGAGAGATTTATTAGGTATAGAATTTAATGCGTGAATCAATTTCACATCTGCGAGATGTCGTTGTTGCAAATCTTTACTTTTATACGCGACATCATGAACGTGACACGCTTGATCAATCTTATTTACTGGATACTCTCCTGGTTTTGGTTGATCTTGGTTATCGAGTCGAATATCAAGTCGAGTTCCAGGACCACAATAATTATATCCGGGTAAATGTTTCTCACCGGGGTATTTAGCCCATCGAGTTCCTGGTAATTTTCCTAACGAAGCAGCAATATCACCCCCACCTGTCTTTGTTGGAACAAATTTATATTTCTTGGTGCCACATTTCACACACTTACCTGTAAGTGCTCGTCTTTTATTTTTTGTTGTTATTGTCGTTAATTCAGTAGTATCGGTAGGTGCTCTGCATCGAACACAATATAGAATCATATTATTAATTATATGGATATAATTGACTTTTCTGCGACACGAAAACAAGAACCAGTAAAGCACCATCCAGCGCTACCAAATTCTATCAGAATGATTATAATAGGTCCATCTGGAAGTGGGAAGACGCAATTATTGCTCAATCTAATAATGAGATGGCTGAAGTGGGATAAATTATATTTAATAGCGCCATCTGTAGATGATCAGCGATGTTACGAAGTACTTAAAGATTTTAATGAAAACGCAAAATTGTTGCATGAAGATAATGTCATAGACTTTATTACTGATATTGATGAAGCGCCATCCGTAGATGATCTAGATGGATTCATTAATAATTTAGTAGTGTATGATGATGTTATGCTGGACAAACAATCCAATCCAGCTCGGATATTTTCACGAGGCCGTCACAAAAACACAGACGTGATTTATGTTACCCAGAGATATACACAAATTCAAAAAGTAATCAGAGACAACTGCAATATTTTGGTTGTGTTCAACGGAGTTGATAATCATACGCTGCAAAATATTTATTATACTTGGTGTTCCGGGGACATGGACATGAACAAATTTAAAAATTTCTTTTCAAAAGCACAAGCTGCTCCCTTTGGTTTTGTAACAATAAATTTACATGATCCTAGGTCAAGATATCGTAACGGACTTGATACAATTTTTGGATAAAAACCATAGCAGCAGAGAGGGTAAATGACATACGTATGTGACCAGATTGTGAAAAAATCAGAAAAAATCTGGTCAATTAGAGAAGTTTTCATTATTAAGATAACAACTTTTTTTTCAGCCTTCGTAGGAACCCTTAATTTCAAAAAATAAGGTCTCTAAAAAGTTGTAGGGTCCACCCTCTCTGCTGCTGGTCTTGAATGTTCAGTGAAGTACAAACACAAAATACGCTGTGCAAACTATATGAATCCGCAAAGTGGATCATATTTAAATTTGCACAGCGTTTTCTCGGTTAATTCTTCAGTGAAAGTAAAAGGAATAACTTGGTCAGTCCTTATTCTACCATTGTCTAACAGTAGTAGTGTAGTGGGATACTATAGCCCTCATCATGCCAAAGAAGGAAAATCAGCCTGGGACACTACGGCCCTCCGATTTTTAGACCCTAAAAATCAGCCTGGGACACTATGGCCCTCAATGGGAATTTTGTATTAGCACACGCTGGGACTGTATAGCGCCAAGAGGAATGGAACAGGTAGGGTGACGTCACGGTACTGGACATTGGCAACAATGTAGCAAGATAGTACTGTGAAGTCAGGCTACCTGAGTCATTGCTATAGACAAACACGAATTAGTCGCGTTCGTTTTTAAGTAGTTTTAAATTTTTTGTTTAGGCAAGAAAGAATTAATATCTTTTCGAGGCATATGAAGTGGCCCTGAAAAGGGCCTTTGTCTTCTTCTTCTATTGTCTCCACTTCTTCCACCACGTTCTCACTTTTTCAATAATTCTTTCGTCTTCTTCTTTTCTTTGTCGGGAATCCAGTCAGGATGTCCCAGAGCTCTAAACTTTTCCTGTACCTTCATCCAGTTCCTGTTTAGTTTCTCAAACTCTTCTTTTCTATTGATGTTTTCTTTGTCCTTTCTTTCTTTTGTCCAGGTCTCTTTAATCTTTTTCACTTCTTCTTTCATTACCTTCATCATGATGTCTTCGCCTTTCTTTAAATTGTCTAAGCCTTTTTTGACAAAAGGCCCCTCAGTTAAATGAAATATGTCTTCCAAAAAACATCTCACTTTGATAACAATATCAAGAACCTGCTTCAAGGTTCCCACTCTTACATATTTAGGATGGATGAAGCCTCTCAACTTCTCCACTTCCTCTTCTATCATCCATTGTAATTCATAATTAGCTGCTTTCAGACTGTTCACCAAATCTAGGCTACCTGGGAACCTCCATTCCTTTTCAAGCCTGTCCAGCACGTAGGCTCCATCCATCATCCAGTACCAACTGTCTTTCAATTTGTTGAACAAGTCCATGTTGCCAGTCATTTTTATGTGTAGAATGACGCGAAGGGTTTCGGATTATAGTCGCGTATGCACTCAGTGCTTCTGCGACTGGTTGTGGCCCTAGGCTGGGCGACGGTCCCCTTAAGGGGGCTCTTGGCCCTAGGTTGGGCCTTTCCGGTGCCGTGTTATTCGGGGTATGAGCATGGTGCTATCATATCCCCTAAATAAAGTGGACGTACCTACATCGCTCCCAAACCGCAGACCCACCACCAGGTCTCCCACCGCGGCCGCAACCCCCACCCCACCCGCCACCAAAGATCAAGTCCACCTTGCTTTATCTCAGCCGGGCAGACTTCGATCGAATTGTGCCCAGTTATACCTATGGGTGTCCTTATGCCAACTTTGTGTGAGCCACCTGAGCAATTGACCGAATATTGCAGAGTTGTGAATTTAGAATATAATGTTGTGTTGGAATTTCGCGTACTTAGCGTACTTATATGGTTCTAAATTTTCCCAATCAGCTGGATGTGGGCCATCCGTTACTATTTTATCACCGCATAGTTAATGTTAGGTTGTAGGTTTTGAGCTGCCGTCCAAAAGGATCACGATTGCATTTTTGGTCTTCAAGAGCCAAACCGAAGACTTTAGTTGTATTTTGTGGGACAGCAGGCAGAGCCGCCTGGACTGTCCCTTGCCTTTGAGCTTGTCCGTGTCCGGTGTGGGGGGGGGGTATGGGACAGCAGGGGTGTGTGTCCTGGACTGTCCCTTACCTTTGATTCCATACCAGCACCGGGGTTTTGTGGGGTAGCAGGTAGAGCTTCCTGGACTACCCCTTGCTTTGATGTTTGTCTGGCAAATTTGGCTGAATAGTTATTTACATCTTTTCTGTGTGGGCAATATGGTTAGTTATATCTTTTCTGTGTGGCAAATTGTAGATCTCGGTAGTTATTTACATCTTTCCTCTGCTCCTTCTTCTCTCTCCTGGATATTACTCCTGATCGTCTCTATTTTAAATCTTCTTTATTTTTGCTTCATCTTGTTATCTGTATTCTTTATTTCCTTTCTTGGGTTGGTTTCTTCATTATTTCCCTCGGCCTTTTAATGCTGCTCCGTTTCTTCTTTGCTGTTAATCCTTCCTTTTTCGTGGTGTTTGTTCTGTCTAGTCGTGTCCGTCAGTGTGTTAGTGATGTTGGTAAAATAGTGTAGCTTAAAGTATAGTCAATTTACCGTTCAGATTTGACCGTATATATTCCCTAATCTTATGGCCAATATCGCCTCTATAAGGTTGTTTTAGTACGCCCTTGGCGCTGATCTACGACAAGTACTTTAGTGTGGGAAACCTGAAATTCCATACCGTATACTTCGATATACATGTATTCAGCCAGCGGTTTAATAGAGAGTTGCATGTCAGTAATGGGATGACTCATTGATGGGCTTATACAGTTGGCTTGCGGGTTTGACCTACTTCTGCAGTGAATGCTGTATAGTGTTACAGTCCTATGTGGTTGAAGTATGAGACTTGTTACTATTATTAAAAGGGATATCTAGATTAATATTTGTCAGGGTATTTCAGAAATAATTTTAGTTTAATGTTTGGAAAGGGATTTAGGTGAGTTGAGATAATTGATAAATAAGAGTTTTAAAATGAGATAAATGAAGTTAAAATAATGTTAGGTTTTACCTGATTGCGGTGTGTATCATTGACGGATTTGATTTGTTGTTAGACTTGGTAGATTTCAATCCTTTTTCGTGTCATAGTTGTACAGAATTTATAAGAATGTGTTAAACTATATTGTCGTTTAAGGCCAGGTCATAATTTATTGGTTAAACGGTGTTTTAGACTAGGGCAAGGTTACCGGCGTTTAATTTAAATTATTGTAAATAGTGGAATCGATAAGTATAATTGTAATTGTAATTTTATTTGTAATTGTAAAATGCGTGCTAGGGATTAAAACGGTGTAATTGTTCGGTTAATGGAGCGAATGACTTGACTTGAGGGATTCTAGTCGTTTATGCACTATGTGCTTTACGACTGTAGGTCCAGGGCTGGACCAGAGGCCCCAATTGGGGCACTCCAGGCCCAAGGCTGGGCAATAGCCCCTGAAGGGGGGCACTCGGCCACGGCTGGATGCTGCCCTAGGCAGGGCGACATTGCTCCCCTAAAGAGGTACTTAGCCCCGTGCCGGGCTTTTAGCCCAAGTACTGGGCCTTTACCATAGCTTTTCCGATTGACCTCTGACCTTTGACATTCAGCCCATATCCACACAGCTGGCGAGGAAAGGAGGAGACGAAACCCGAGAAACAGCCGCGCAAAGCGCCACAAAATCGCCCCAGGAACAGCCACCCAGGGCACACCAACACCAACCACCCTGCGCACCGACCCAACGGCATGGTCGGTTTTAGTGTCATATCTAGTCCAGTTGTGCTAATGGACATCCTTATACCAATGTTGTGTAGGCCACCCGTTCAATTAGTCGAGCATTTGTAGGGTTATTACTTTGGAGGGCTGGGTATTAACATAATTGGAATTTTGTGTACATGGTGTACTTGTCCGTTTTCCAAGATTCTTCCCCAATCTGGAGGGAGGTTAGCCCTTCCGTTATGATTATACGTAATTGATAAATTTGTTTGGTTAGATTTTGTTTTGGACGAGGGGGTCGTCAAAAGGATCATGTTAGGTTTGTGTTGGATCTTCATGAGCCAATTTGAAGACCCTTGATTTCTGCGATAACTGGGACCCTCTCTCTCAACTCCCACATTTGTCACCTTAACGGGGTTGTTAGTGAGGAATCTGTTGAGTCAGCATGGGCTTGCGACTATCAGGATCTCACCCGGGTGTATGCTAGTATGGTTTCCCTAGCACCCGTTTTGTGCCCGTTCGCTTGTCTTGTGGGAGGTGTGAGGAGAGGGTTTTGTGTCCATATGAGCTGGGTACTGCAATATCTCCTTCTTGCGAGGCGTAATTGCAACTCGATATGGATGCGCTGTGCTTGTCCGGTCGGGTTTTGTGGGGCAGCAGGTAGAGCTTCCTAGACTGCGCCTTGCCTTTGAGTTTGTCCGTACCAGGGAATGCTATGCTTGTCCGGTGGGGAAAGGGGTTTGTGTGGCAGCAGGTAGGCCTGCCTGGACTGCCAATTGCCTTTGATATTGTCCGCACGCTTGTCCGAGGAAGGGAATGCTTGGCCTTTGCACGAAATGCTTGTCCGGGGGTTGTGACAGAAAGTCCGCACGCTTGTCCGGGGCATGCCATGTTTGTCCGGTGTGCGCAATGCTTGTCCGGGGTATCCAGCGGGGAAGGGGGTTTGTGTGGCAGCAGGTAGGCCTGCCTGGGCTGCCACTTGCCTTTGTTATTGCCGTACACCTGTCAGAGGTATGCTATGCTTGTCCGGTGTATGCAATGCTTGTCTGCACGCCTGTTCGAGGTATGCCATGCTTGTCCGGTGTATGCCATGCTTGTCCGGAGTATGCTATATTGCCCTTGAGCTTGTCCGGGGGACCGCTATGCTTCTGCAGTGTATGCAATGCTTGTCCGAGGTATTCTATGTTTGTCCGGTGGGGCAGGTTGATGGTTTATGGGGCAGCAGGTAGTGCGGCCTGGACTGCCCCTTGCTTTGATGTTTGTCAGGCAAATGGTGTAGTTATTTATATCTTTTCGAATTGGCAAGTTATTTATCTTTTCAATTTTGGTGGGTGGCATTGTACAATTGCGCGAATGATGAGCGCTCTGCTTTATATCCGTGGAGCACGGACGTGAACGAAAACATCCCTTACACTCACTTCACATACTATAGACTATCCTCACCAACGAACGAGCAAGCATAAAACACACACCTATATACTATCCTCACCAACGAACAAGCAAGCATAAAACACACAAATATACTATCCTCACCAACGAACGAGCACGCACAAAACACACAAATTTACTATCCTCGCCAACGAACGAGAAAGCATAAAACACACCCATATACTATCCTCACCAACGAACGAGCAAGCATAAAACACACAAATATACTATCCTCACCAACGAACGAGCAAGCATAAAACACACAAATATACTATCCTCACCAACGAACGAGCAAGCATAAAACATACACCCATATCTACTATCCTCACCAACGAATGCGCATGCAAACACACACACACACACACACACACACACACACACACACACACACACACACACACACACAACAGTAAAGGAGTGAGTGTTTATAGTCACACTACATTCACACGAATTGGCAAATTGAATAGTCTCTCTTTTCTAGAGATCTGGCTAGCCCTGAGAAGGGCTGTTTTTTAAGAACTTCAAATGCACCTAGCTAATGGTGACACCTTCCTGGCCTGGCACCACACACGCAACGTCTGCTCCAGTCATTCTCCCAACTGACACGAGTGGTTGGGAGAGCAGACGGGGCTTGAGTGGCTTCACTATCCCACTCCTCTGTTTGTGGAATAGTGAAGACTTGTTGTTCCCTCTGTCCTCTGTGCCAGACCCGGGGATGATGATGATGATCTGGCCTCCTTGTCTCCTCTGCACGTTGTACTGGTTGTGGCTGTGGTTGAGGTGGTCGTACTGTCTGTGGAAGTGTCCTCATTTCTGGCTTCACCTCACACTGAGGTCTCATGAAGAGGTGAGGCAGGATCTTTTCCTTCTCCATTTCTTTCTTTTTCTTCTCCTCCTCTTCTATCCTGTCTTTCTCCTCTATGGCCTCTCTAGTCAGTTCGTCTAAAAGATGCCTGGCATACTCTAGGTGCATTTGGAGTTCCAACAGTTTTTGTAGTCTGCTACTCATTTTTAAGTTGACGAGTCAACGATGGTAGCTAGACTGACAGTTGTGTCGCTTTATATACTTGAAGCACGGACGTGAAGGTAAACATCCCCTAGCACCCAAATTTACCGTCACATCAAACGTGCGGACCTAAAAGAAGCACTCACGTCGACTTTTTTACTTTTTACTTACAAACACAGACAGGCACGATTGGACAAGACAGAGAAAACAAAGGGTGGATTTTTTTTTACTGACAAAAGAAACGAAGTGCTTATAGACACACTTCTATTTATTTTTTAAAATTTTAAAAGTTTTGGCAAATTGAATTAGTATGTCTTTTCGAGAGCATCGGGTAGCCCTGAAAAGGGCTGTTTTTTGGGGGGGGTTTTTTTGTTTTTGTTTTTTTTGTTAACGGAAGTAATGGCAATCTTTTTTTTACTGTCTAAGATTGCGTCCCCGTCTGGCAGCAGGCTTTCCTATACGATATGGTCTGCTTCTGCGGAAAGAGAAAGAGAATATTCTTTGGTGTCCACATGGCAGTCCACAAAACCTCTGTCTGGTTCTTGCTGCTGCTGCTGCTGCTGTTGTTGCTGCTGTTGTCCTTCTCTCTGCTTCTTCTGAAGTCTGTACTTCTCAGTCCATTCTTCTTGTTCTTTCTTAATTTCCTCTCTAAAGACATCTTCTATTAGGTCTTGGGCTATGGATAACATCCTGACATTCTCTATCTCTTCGGGTTTAGGTATCAGGTTTAGCCTGACACGATGTAAACTGACGTAAGCTTCGTTCAGCTGGGCTAGTCTGGAAGGCATGTTCATAGGTTGACGAGTCAACAGTGGATGGTCAGACTGGAGAACAACCCGCTTTATATGGTTCAAACGCGGACGCGATAGAAAACATCCCTACTCGGTTTTAGTGTCGGAACGCTATGATAGCGAATGTCATGGTGAGGGATAGAGAGA
Organism: Megalonaias nervosa; assembly: GCA_016617855.1. Classification (NCBI taxonomy): domain Eukaryota; kingdom Metazoa; phylum Mollusca; class Bivalvia; order Unionida; family Unionidae; genus Megalonaias; species Megalonaias nervosa. The sequence goes on from JAECUM010054413.1 coordinate 28,909, forward strand.
AAGTCAAAGAGCATATATTCACAGTGCTTTTTTGAAAACAAACGACAGACACATTTTTTCAAGACACAACATTTTTTATTCAGTTAACAAGTAACAAGTAACAAGTAACTTCAAACAAATTATTTTTGACAAGATTGACAACGTTCTGAAATCATGTGAGATTTCCATTGATGGAAGTCATGAGGCCATTGATGTACACTACGTTTCCTAGCTAAAGACAAAAGATAACTATAATGGTCACAAAACCATCGATCTACTTTCTCATCATTTCTAGAAGAGTGACGATCAAAATAAGTCACTAAATGTTCTAAAGGATATCAAAGACTGCGTTGATGAAGAAAATACACACAATATTGTCCACACACCTTGGAATCTGTGCCTTGTAATTTCACATTATTGTACCGTGTCGTCTTGGCATTTCTTCTTATAAAGTCAATGATATCGTCTTCCAAAGGGGGTAATCCATACGAATCAAAATATTCCACACAATTCTCTTGAGGGAAGTAGACGGCAATCCAGTGAGTTCCTGGAAGATGGCTTTCGTCCGTGTTGATGACATAAGCTTGATGGTCTTGAGGTTTGCGATGAGGTAGTTCATCTTTAGCGCACACGACAGGATTCCAAGAAGCAGTATACGAACTATTGTTCAAAAGGTAATAAAGTTCCCAGGTATCCATTTTTTGTTGTGTTGTTTTTTTTTCTTCACAGGTAATGATAAGTCATCAATTCAGTTCTGACTTTTTGTTTGAAACGATCTGTCAAGTAGCCGTTTCCTCGCCTTGTCTCCGCACTCTGGGCTAAGAGAGCTTCGATGCGATAGATCTCTAGAGTAGTCAATGGAGGGCAGGAGATCACGCAAGCCTTTATACCACTCATGCAACACAGCTTCTTCTGAGATGAGACTCCAAGCTTCATCCAGATACTCGTCCAATTTTTCTTCTTGACTCATTCCCAGACATTTATCGTGTTGAATTTGACTGGGATGATCGTTTTGATATCCATAACAATCTCTCTTAATCAATTTCGTAATTGTATCCGCTAGGTGTTTAGCAAAACAGGACACTAAATGTTGTTCTTGTTCTGGCCATCTGGACTTGACTACTACCTCATCCTCTTTGCCTTGGTCTTGGGGTTCTGCTTTCACGCTATCCTCCCATTCCATGTCCAAAGATTCTCCACTGTTTAAAGAGGGATAGGAGTCTTCCATTGTGTCTAATAGTCTAGAATGACTTCTCTCAAACTGTTGATTTATATGGTATTATCGAATTCAGCATACAGGATGACGTTGACCGTCTCAGAGAGAGCTTCTGCAAACTGAAGTTCCACACGCAGTTGACCGGATTTTATAGGATGGAAATGTCCCTCGTCGCTGCCTTGGTC
>JAECUM010054415.1:0-40000 GCA_016617855.1 Megalonaias nervosa
AGTGGTCTAAAGCGCTCTCCGTTACGGATCACCGCCATCTCACCTCTGTCTGCGTGGGTTCGAGTCTAGGATTCGGCAAATGTGGATATGTGAGAAAGCTTGCCAGTAGCTTCTCGTGGGTCGGTGGTTCTTTCCGCGGATTTCCCGGTTTCTTCCTCCACCATTAATACTGGCCGCCATGTATAGCCTATCGTGTGCTGAAAAATGGTGTTAAGCCCCACAACAACAACAACAACAACATAATGTCATATTGATATAACACTGAGTCAAGTCATAGTGTCATAATCTTGAACAGTTAAAATAATAACCTAGGGAAGTCTCATTGTCATAAAGTTTTACAGTGATATAGCACCTAGTAAACTCACATAACATCACTGAATAAGATTGTTAGTGCCCATGCAATATATTAACACAGTATGCCACTAGCTACCTGAGCTCATGCCATATATTAACACAGTATGCCACTAGCTACCTGAGCTCATGCCATATATTAATACAGTATGCCACTATCTGCCTGAGCTCATGCCATATATTAATACAGTATGCCACTAGCTGCCTGAACTCATGCCATATATTAATACAGTATGCCACTAGCTGCCTGAACTCATGTCATATATTAATACAGTATGCCACTAACTACCTGAGCTCATGCCATATATTAATGCAGTATGTCAGTAGCTACCTGAGCTCATGCCATATATTAATACAATATGCAACTAATATAAAATCCTCTCCATTTGTGAAATATGTTCTTGCAGACATTAATACTGATGTCACACATAGAACTGGAAAACCTGACTTCTTGTCCATACCAGGAACACGTTTTGCACACCTTTATATTTTAATTATTCTTAAACTATATATCGTAATGAAAGTGTAAAAAAATTAAAATTAATACTTTTTATTTAAAGTCTTTTGTATTTTTATGTTACAGTTATATTTTCACCAAAGTCCAACTCAGAAAGACTTTTAAAAATAAAACATTTTCATTTGTCCTGCTATTGTTTGTGACCACCTCTTTTTCTTTGGTCTGATCGTGACATTTTTTCAGGATGTAGATACTGTTCAGCATGCAGTGACTCATCATCAGAATCATCTAAATCATCATCAGTGGAATTTTCATGAAAGAACAACAAATCAGTGTTGTTGTTTTTGTTGCCAACTAAGGTTGAAGTAGATATGTATTGCAGATGTTAAATATATTTTCAGTAGTTCATGAATTTCAGGAATTAATTTTTATACACCCAGATAGGTTTGATATTTTGGGTAGACTTGTCAAACAAACTACAAAGAGTCTGAAGACCCCTAAAAAGATTCAGTTGTATCTGAGAATCAATATGATCATTGACATCAAATGAAGTTGTGCAAAAAAAAGAAAATCTTAATTTAGTTTTAGTTATCATATTTGTCAGCAAACAACAATTACAGTGAAATTTATATTTTTTCATGTGACAAAGAAAAAAGATACCTTAGGGCATTATTTTTACCACATTGTAGATATATACAGTTTATAAAGTTTACTTTCACCCTTTACCTCATGCAAGCACTTTCGGACGCCTCTACTCCATTCCACCCGATTTGAATGGACGCATGTTTTGATGCCTCTGCATCATTCTCATGGAAGCACCTTTCAACACCTGCTGTAAACATCAGCCATTTTGAGCGGGTTTTAGTTGCACCACCTTCAGGGAAAACCCAGGGGTCACACTACCAGGCAAAGTGGGCAGCTAAGTTGCCTGAAAAATGTAAACTTCGCCTTCATCTGTTAGGAAAGTGAAAACAACTTCAGCCTCTGATTTTTAGACGTAAAATGACTGGCTGTAGTTTATCACTTTTTGAGATGTCTCTTGCTGTAGTCAGAAAGTTCTAGCAGTTCCATAACCCAAGGTGAAATGTATTTATGCAGTGTTGATACCTATGCCAACAGACAAACTCTTGCACGTTCATAGGCATGTGTTTTAATAGCTGACTGACCATTAACCCTTTCCGGAACAAGATATAACTGCTCGATTTCCTGAAGTTGGGCCTACTGTACTATGATGAAAATATACCAGATTTTGTTTTGAATTTTAAAGCACAGTATGTAAATAGTAATTTGTTCATTAAAAATATAATCAGTGAAGAGCATTGTCTAATTTATTTCTTTTTTAAAAATGGAGACTTTAACTGCCGTGTTTGCATTATTTTCTTTCAAATCAGTTTGATACCGTAAGCGAATCTGTAATGGCAGACATCACTGTGTCATTGAAATACCACTTCATTAGATTGACTGTTTTTGTAAATAATTCGGTTAGTTAGAGAAAATATATAATTCCATGAAAGCAGAGTTTAAATATTATGTGATAGAAGATTTAGCCTAAATATTTAATCATATAGTTTAGAAACATGGGACAATACTATGTTGTGGAATTTGAAAAATGCTGTAAGGTCATGGTTGTTTTCTGACCTTCATTTTCGTGAAAATACAAAAAATATAGTGAAGTAAATACTATTTAACCAATGCATGTCGTTACTACCAGTATGTAGGCAAATAATAAAACCATAAATATGCAATCCTATGAATGGATTTTTGTAACAAAGCTAGAAAGCGAGCGGTTATATTAAGAAAATCCCTTTTCTAAAAATAGATGCACTTAAATGGTGCAATACATGCTCTTGAATGTGTTCAGTTGGAAAAAAGGGTCTAGTTCAGTCATATATCGACTTTAATGCTTCAGTGTGTTGTCTATGAATAGTTTCGGTAATGTTTCATCGGGAACAATGAAATCAGGATGAAGAGTATGGTTTGAAGTCACCTGTGCATTTGCTTCTATGTACATGTGGTAGGGGTTGTTTCACGTATGTTAGAAATATTTTTGACTGCAGTCTTACCCAAAACTTCTAGAAAATAAAATAAATAAAAAATTAGGTGGTAGTTTATTAAGCATTTTTACCGACTTGCAATTACAAGACTGTAATCTTGTTACTCCCATCAGTTAAAATTAATTACAATGTTTCTGCTGTGTCTTTTTAAGCCATACGGCCAAAATACACTGCATTTACCTCAATCCAAACATATATGACTTAAAGTATGAATACAATGGGTACCATATGAACATAAGTTTTATACACATACAAAATGTGTTGATAATAAAAATATAACACAGATATTTCAACTTGAAAAATAAAGCATCACTTAATACTATGTTAAATGCATACTGTGAATAGAGGACATAATTAAAATAAGAGAACACAGCTATATATATATATATAAGGCTCTGAGATTGATGTAGGCAACAATTAGTTTTTATAAATTATCAAATTTAGATGAATTAGTGATGTAGACGAGGACAAAGAACGTGTAAATTTTTAAGTATGAGAAATGGCAGCTATGGTTGGTCACACGGTTTTACTGGCTTGACAGTGAATAAGTTCTCCAAGGTTTTAAAGTGCATAAAAAATTCTTCCATGAAAATAATTATGCAGCTATAGCTATCAAATTTTATTCTTAAATCTTTCAATACATAATAGGTGTGTACCAAAAATGTAAAATAGTTCAAATTGATGTTAAACATAACATATAGTACACTGCTTAACAGTAATAGGCAGGCCTATGTGCATGAAGTCGAAAAGGTAACAGTTGTTCTATTTATAGTGCACTGCACTGTGTAACTTTGGTACATGTATATGAACTGGCTAAAATGCTATACACTCTGTGAGGTAAAGGGTTCAATTGTAACAACTTATTTTCAGCATTGTTTCATGAATGAAATCAATTCAGCATATTTAGAAACTTATCTTTTTATGATATGTTTATTGGCAATATGTGTATTAAAAAACTATATTTCTGTCAACTCAGATAAAATTTAAAAGTTACAAATCTCATACTTTTCTCAATATTTCATGATTTACAGACTTAATAAATTTATTGTGTTTTTTAGATCCGTCCAATGTAATAGGGATGTATCCAAACCTGCTTCCCCCAGAGTTCCGGAATCAGTTGGAGTATCCAGAAAAACTCCCAGAGCTGGAGGGTGGAGATCTTGAGAAAGCCCTGCTAGCACTCATAGATTATCTCACTGAAGTATGTCTGATTTTCTGAGTTTTCCTACACTGAGATAAATTTGTCTGTTATAAAAAGATTTAATAATGATAAAAATGTGGTCTTAAAATTTCAGCATGCACACTTTCTTTTTAACGTGCATAAGCATGGTGAGAGAGTCATTGTGTGACATAAGCATGGTGAGAGATAGGCTTTGTGAGACAAAAGTACGGTGAGAGATGGGCATTGTGGGACATAATCATGGTGAGAGATCGGCATTGTGGGACATAATCATGGTGAGAGATAGGCTTTGTGAGATGTAAGCATGGTGAGAGATAGGCATTGTGAAACATAAGCATGGTGAGAGATAGACATTGTGAAACATAAACATGATGATAGATAGGCATTGTGGGACATAAACATGGTGAGAGATAGGCTTGGTGAGAGATAGGCATTGTGAAACATAAGCATGGTGGAACATCTTCCTCTTTATTAGTTCAGTGCTACGTCATAATGACATTTCTGTACTGCACACCATCAGCATTTACAACAGGAACTTATTTTAGAACAGAATATGTCCGTATTCATTTTGAAAAGTTTTCAATTTGTTTTTCTGAGGATTTGACAGTTGCGATTAACATTTGTGGTAATGAATTCCAGTCTTTCTTGTGCATGGTATCATATATGTATATTCATAATGATTTCTTCTGGTTTGTTTTGGCTTGATTATGATGTGGCATTATCTTTTGCTTTGTGTTTCAGACCTTTATAGAAAAGTGTTTGATCTGTTTTCCAGTCTACTTATTTTTATGGTTTCCAAGAAAACTTATCCAATCATATTTCCTGAGTATAATCATAATCAGATGTAACAAACATGACTGCTCACTTTTAGAGTTTTTCAATTTCATCTTCTTAAACCTGTGAATGGGGGTCCCAAACCATACAGGCATATTCTAAAATAGGCTAACTAAACCCTTATCAGCTAATTGTTTTATATTTTGTGGGCAAAAGATCAGGTTACCTCTGACAAAGGCTAAAGTATGATTTGCTTTAGTGCTTCTTGAATTTCAAGGTTCAATTTGAGACTACTAGTGATTGTGACCCTTAAATATTTTGTTTGATCAAGGATTTTCTAAAGTAGTACCTTCCAGTGAATATGACATAATGGTTTTATGGAATTTCTTCATGTCATTTGCATTGTGTTGCGTTTTTTAGGCTCAAACCATGCCTCATTTTCATGTCCACTGTCCTCGTTTATTAATATTAATTTGAAATTCTTAGTATCCTGCTTGGTTTTGATTGATCTGTAGCATACACAGTCATCTGCAAAGAGGTGAATTTCCAAGTCAGTTTCAGTCATTGTATAATTGATGTGCAAGGAAAAGAGTACTTGTCCAAGTACTGTGTTTTGAGGTACTCCTGAAGCTACTTTGGACAAACAAAATTTGGAACCATTTTCCAGCACATTGTTCCTAGAAACATACAAGAGTCTGTCCAGAATAGAGCTTTGACTGCAGTTTGCCAGCACATTGTTCCTAGAAACATACAGGAGTCTCCAGAATAGAGCTTTGACTGCAATTCCTAGAAACATACAAGAGTCTGTCCAGAATAGAGCTTCGACTGCATTCCTAGAAACATACAAGAGTCAGTCCAGAATAGAGCTTCGACTGCAATTCCTAGAAACATACAAGAGTCTGTCCAGAATAGAGCTTTGACTGCAATTCCTAGAAACATACAAGAGTCTGTCCAGAATAGAGTTTTGACTGCAATTCCTAGAAACATACAAGAGTCTGTCCAGAATAGAGCTTTGACTGCAATTCCTAGTGAAATAGTTTACTCATTAACAATAATGGGGAATAGTATCACAAACTTTTTCACATAAGCATGTTGAGACATAAGCAAGGTGGGATGTAAGTATGGTGAGACATAGGCATGTTGGGTCATAGACATGGCCAGACATAAGCATGGTGAAACATAAGCATTGTGAGACATTAAGCATGGTGAGACATCTGCAAGGTGGGATGTAAGCAAGGTGAAACATAGGCATGGTGTGACATAGACATGGCAAGACATAAGCAAGGTGAGACGTAAGTATGGTGAGACACAATCACGATGTGGCATAGGTTTAATTTTTGGGACAGTGATGCCAGTAGCATCAGCATTAGGCTTTTGTGTAAGTTTGGTGTTAAAGTTTTTTGCAGGTCATGCACTAGTAGACTTGTCATTGTACAGACACGGATTTCGTGTTCCATGGAACACTTGTCATTGTACAGACATGGATTTCGCGTTCCATGGAACACTTGTCATTGTACAGACACGGATTTCGCATTCCATGGAACACTTGTTTTTGGAAATATGTTACAAAGCTAATAATGAAGATGTACAGTTCCTATTAAAAAAATGTATATAATGCAATATTGACAGCAAATTAATTCCACAGGTTTTTGGTTGACTAAATTCTGAATTTACTGACTTTTTAGTGTAATTAAGCAAATACACAACTGTTATTATCAACAGAGTTACTTGAAGTCATATTTTTCTGTTGTCGTAAATTTTTGTGGTTTAGCAAAAAATTACATCAGTACCTAAATTGTTGGCTGTGCATTTTACAGAAATGTCATTTATGCCACATATATTTTTCATTGGCATTGCAATTTGTGGTTTGTAGCTACCAGCAACCATAAAATCTACAAGAATTGCATTGGCTCATTATATAGCATGTTATACTGTGATCAAGGGCCTGGGTTTAAATGTTGCCCACACCAGGCAAGGTGTTGCCCTGGGGAACACTCTTCTCAAATAAAAGTGAATTCACAATATCTGCAACAGTTGTCTACTCATACAGCTCTCTGACTTCAAATTAGACTCTTGCATTTAAAATGGCTTTTTTCATTGGATTTTTTAATGAATTCACCCACGTAGGTGTATGAGAATAAATATCTCATTTTATTTTGGCATTTAAGCATTTAAAGCTGTTAGAAAATATGTCTGAGTCATATGGAGTATGTAGGAATTTACCATTAACTATATTTCTGTTCACTGACTATTTTAGAAAAGACGTGTCTTAATGAAGGACAAAGAGGTACTGACCACAGCCATCAAGGAGGGAAACAAGACAGTCAAGTCCAAAGATCAGCTGAGTCAAATAATAGATACCACTCTTCTGAAATGTTATCTAGAGGTTAGAAATGTAATGATTCATCAATGTATATCAGTACCATGAAATTTCTTACCACCAGCATAGCTGCCAAGTGTCTCGTTTTTCCTGTATTGGTCCCTATTTTGGACCTTAATATGGATGTTCATTTTTCTCATTAAAAAACTCCATTTTTTAATTCAAAAAATTAAATAAAAAATTTTCTTGCAATTTTATTTAGAACGGGCTCCTGGTTCCGTTCTGAGAGTAAATGTATCACATGTATATAAGGATATAGAGTTCTAGGATATGATTACTTCATTCAAAATCATGGCTACCATGCCAGTTTTTAACTACCATATTAGATTGTGCAAACAGTTGCCACCATCACCATATCTCATCTTTGTAATAGCTTCTGGTCATGTTGAAAAGGAAAGCAGAGATTAAGAATTTTCTTCAGCAAAGAAAAGAAAATAGAACTACAGAACTATAAGGACAATTGTGCCATCATGTTAAGATTTGTAAAACCATCTAGTAAAGAAGAAAACTTTGCATTTTGCGAGTTGTGTAATTGTGATTTCGCTATTGGGCATGGAGCATGAAAAGCTGATAAACATCAGCTTGCTGTTTCATCATCAACAGCACAAATGGAACTAAAATTGTTTGTAACTACCAGAGAGAACCTTGATGTAATTTGATTGAATGTTTGTTGTACTAACTTTCTTTTAGAAATGAACCTTCCTTTTCCAGTTGCTAGTGTTGTTAGTGATTTACTTTTTCCAGATGGTAAAATCACAAAGGATTACACATGTGCTAGAACGAAAACAGTTCAGTAAAAAAAAGTCACACAGAATTCAGATCATCAGTGCAAGAGATTACATTGGAATCAATAATGACTGAAAAAGCAATGTGCAGAAAAAGGCTTCTATATACAGCCCGTGTCTGAGTGTGAATGTGTTGCACTCTTGCACCTTCTGAATAGGCACCCGAATAGAACTGGGTGCCTTTTTGGAAATTGCAAGAGTGCAACACATGCATCTTTGACATTAGATAATTAAGTTATTGTCTTACTTTACTGATTGATGTAAATAGTTACATATTAATTAAAGTTTTACAAATCAGTATTTTTTCCTGAATATCAGTATTTTTGCCATAAGCAGTCAGTAATGGGATTGGCAATTATGCACCAATTCATGTATTGGTTGAAGTTGCTGAGTTTGTGATTTGGATTTTTAACGTACCTTAACAATTTTTCAGCTTTATAACACAACAGGGACTGCAGTGTTGCAGTTTATAGTGATGTCTAGCACGGGGGCATCATGCTGCAGACATGTAGCATGATGTCCCACCCAGTCACATTATCCTGACAGCAGGCCGACCAGTCCCAACGCTAACCTCTTAATGCTGAGCACCTAGGGAGGCAGCTGTTAGTACCAATTTTATAAGTCTTTGGTATGACATGGCAGGGGATCAAACCTGTGACCTCCCGCATCCGAGGAGGAAGCTCTAACCACTAGGCCACCAGAGTGGTCATTGAAGTTGGTATTTTCTGATTCCTCACATTGTAATACATTGGAATTGAGATGATGTACTCTAAAACATTTTGTGCATTGCAGTATGTAATTAGAAATAAGAAATATAATTTTTTTTGTTGAGAAAAGATGATTAGAGCAATGATAAGCAGGAGGTATATCTAAATAACATTTGGCAAAGTATGAGTGTATGTCTAGTATGGCCTGCTTTTTGAAGATTATGTATCAATTTTACACTGGTGTTAGTCACCAAGACATTTACCTTGCATGCAAACTCTAAACTTTGTACATCACAAGTCCATTATTACAGTGGGCATCTTGTCAAAGTCTTCAAACCAATACACATTGTGATGTCATTTCATTTGCTATGTATCATGATGCATATCACATCTCATTGCTAGGCAATGCACAGGTCTTTCACTGGATAACTGACGTTTTATGTATAGGTATTTTAACACAATTTTCTTGCTGAATAGTCATGCTTGTCATCAAGTTGAAAATTTCTTCAGAAATCAGAAATGCACACCTGTGAAATGTTGAATTTTATTATAATATGATATTGTTTTCTTTGGAGAAACTTGTGTAAGAATTCAATCTTAACAATTTAACACAACAATTTCTATTGTATATATATATATATATATATATATATATATATATATATGTATATATATGACTGCTCTGGTGGCTTAGTGGTTAGAGCGTCTGCCTCGGATACAGGAGGTCATGGGTTCGATCCCTGGCTGAGTCATACCAAAGACTTACAAAAATGGTACTAACAGCTGCTTCGCTTGGCATTCAGCATTAAGAGGTTAGTGTTAGGACTGGTCGGCCTGGTGTCAAGATAATGTGACTAGGTGAGACATCATGTTACATGTCTGCAGCATGATGCTCCAGTGCTAGACATCACTATAAACTGCCACACTGCAGACATCGTAGCGATATGACTGAAAAATTGTTAAAGGTACATTAAAAATCTAAATCACACATCTTTTTAATATGAATATCCACCCAGAAGCAGCTGTATGACTTACACATCACATATTGGCTTTAAGACATATCAACCCTTCTTTGTATGTGGCATATTGTCCATTCTCTTGTACCAAATACTGTTTGTATGACGCTTTTGCCTTTTAGACCAATGATGCACTGGTTGCCCCATTACTGAGACTGAAGGACAATAAGTGTCACGTAGAGGAGAGTGAGCGCTCACTCAAGAAGAAGGAGAAGTTTAGTGAGCTTATTATTCTCTATGAAAAGAAAGGGCTTCACGAGAAAGGTGAGAAACCCAGATTTTCATTCCAGGATGAAAGGACCATGACAAAGATATAGTTTATCTAAAAGTTGTTATCAACAAGGAAACATCACTCGCCATCAAAATACCTGACCCAGCATCAGAAAATGATATATATATATATTGATTCCAATTATGACTAGGTGGTTCTAATTTCTTGATACTACCTTGTACCTCAAAAAATTATGTTGAGTTTGGATGAAATGTCAGCTCAGTCCTCCACTGTTATAAAATAACTTGTGACCCTTTAGCACCAGAATTTGAGGTACAAGGAAATTAAACAGTAACCCCATGATTAATTTTAAATGAATTGCTTCCTCATCATGTCCTGATTCCCGATGATGTCTCCCTTTGTCATAGATGATGGCATTAAAGTCAGTTTGGGTCTTACTTTCATTCCCAGTAACCTCCCATTTAAAAAATATATATATATATATATATATATATATATACACATTTTAATTTATACTCAGTGGAGATATAACCTGGGTCCATGGGTAACCGGCACCCATATGTGCATGGTTGAGATGGTATAGGTCTAGTGCTTACAGGCAAGGCGATGGGTGCTGTTTACCCACAGGTTAGAATCTCCATAGGGTTCTGTTTGGTGTGTGTGTGTGTGTCTATATATATATATATATATATATATATATATATATATATATATATATATTTGTTTTATCCATTCCTGACAATACTTCCACGAACAATTTGTACACTTACTGTAACAGTAGCTTTGAGATCTAGGTGATTTCTCAAGCTGCCCAAAAATGCAAAATATGTCATGTTCTTTTTCCAGTGACTTGTATCAGAATATGTATTTGAGGCAGTCAGATGTAGATAAAGGATTTTCTATATGGATTTATTGGGTTGTAGTGGTGGTGGTGGTGGTTAAGTGGGGTTTCAGAATAATTAACGTCAGATTTTTAAGTCTCAATCAAAACTGTTTGTAACAATCATGTATCAGGCCTTATCCATCATCTTTTCCAGCATTACAGCTGTTAATGAAGCAAGCAGCTCGACCTAACTCCCCATTAGGAGGCTATGAAAAAACAGTGCAGTATCTCCAGCATCTAGGTCAGTTATATATATATATATATATATATATACTTTCACTTCTGATTTTGATAAGATTTCTGAAGAACAGAGGATAAGTAATAATTCAAATTTAAGTTTATATTATTCATATAAAATCAGTTATTTTTTTCTTCAGTTCTTAAATGTATGAGATTTGTGTAGAAAGAATTTTGTGGAGTTAGATCTTTTTGTTACAACACATAATTGCCACGTAGAAAATCAATGTAGTTGTCATTTAAATCTTTTTGTTGTGGTTCCAACACATAATTGCCACATAGAAAATCAATGCAGTTGTCATTTAAAACTTTTGTAAGAATGACATAGCATTGACTTGTGACATAAAATATTCACCATATGAAAAATAATATAACATGCCATCTGTGTACCCATACTACTTCGATTCTGTCAGAAAAACACATCAGTTAAAGCAGTTAGCATACTTTTGAAGTGACTCTTCAACTGCAAATTTTATTTTCTTTGTAAAACATATTACCTGATCATAATACATTAAGAGAACATCCACATTTCACAATTTCAGCCCTCCAAAGCTAAAAGAGATGTTAACTACATCATTTGGCTTGTTTTAGTAATACCAATGCTAGAAAGTCATCTGCTTGCCAACAAGTGATCTCCCCTTGCATTGGTGCTCATCAATCAGAATTAAGTGATTTCTTCTTGGATTGATGCTCTTCAGTCAGAATTAAGTGATCTCCCCTTGGATTGGTGCTCTCCAGTCGCCAGTTACTACATGTGCTCATACTTCATCAGTATGCTCTCACAAGTGGCTTTGCAAACTCCTTTTTCTCCCCTTTTGTCAGTTTGAGCTGTCCTTCCTACAGACTTTAAGGAATAAAAGTAAAAATGATGGCAATGTGACTGTTGCAGCAAAATCTGTACACTGGCTTGTTCATGTTTGATTTTGTTTTATTCAGGTTTATTATTAGATTTAGTTTACTTGGTCAGGAAATCAAACTAATTTTACAGGAGTATCTCAGATGCTTTGAATGGCACATTTCATGCAAAACTTCTGCACATTCAAGCTGTTGCTTATAGAATTTTTAAAAAATGGCATCCAACAAGTGATACATATTAAAGATGAAGGGAAGATAAACCTCTTCAAAAGTGTTAATAGCCAGTTCAAAAGGAATATTTAGATTCTTGGGGGGAAAAAAGCAGGAAGGACAACAATTACATTTATTGGACATGAGTTGATTTCAGTATGTCTCATGGTGGGAGATATGATTGTGAAATATTTAAAAACTCCAAGAATTACATCTAGTTGAGAAATAGCAAGAAGTCATTGAGCTCCATAGGCTTTGACACTTCATTCTGTGAAACTTTACAGGAGGTAATTAATATCAAAATGTATTTTACAAACTTTTTATGTTGAACATGTTTATTGCAGCATCAGTCTTGAATATAGCCTCTGAACTTTTGAAATGCATGTTTGCCAACTGTACAATGGCAGTACATGGTATTTTGTGACACTTTACTGAAAACTGATCCAACTTGTGACAAAGAATTACTTTGTTTGACATATCTGTCATTGGGCATCTCTCATTATATTTTGCATTTCACTTTTCTTCAAAGTTTCATCAAGTAAATGACATTATATTCCTAGTAATAAGATCATTTCTGTAATTTTCTTTGGCATTTATCTTAATTCATAGCATCCACTTCCCAGATGTTAAGCATGACACTTGACCAGGTTCACCTGTGCTGTACATTGCATTAATTTGCACTCTTCGATTACAGGTAATAATGGGCAGGATTAAGTCGGGGATCTGTAAGAAATTCAGGCTAACTGAAGATAATTAAGCAACCAGTATTAACTGGGGTGTCATTCTGACCATATTTGTGATGTTTGTTCACTCTGGTCTGAAGAGAGATGGGCTGCAATTGTGGCCAAATAGTTAACCTGGCCTATCAAAAGAACAAATAAACACTACCATATATAATGTAGACACTATCAGTATTGTTGCCAACATTGCCTCTGTTGCCTCTTTATCATGTCTCAATCACCTTAGGCAGAAAGATTCCTAGTAGGGTATGGCAATCTTTGTCATCTGCAACCTTTCACACAGTCTTTGCCCCGCTATTGCCCACAGTGCGACAGCCAGATCATAGCAATGCTAAACAGAATACCAGGCCATAATTAACATGGTCTGGTGGCCTACATATACCAATCCCAGACAACCCAACAATGCATATAGTGACTATAGTCATCAATCTCTTGATAGTCAGTAGTAGACCTCAGTACTGTATGTCAGCTGTCCCCAGACCTCGTCAGCACCAGTTACAGCACAGACTTGACTCTACCAGTGAAACTGGATATGGTGATCTGTTTCCCTGGCATACCCAGTCCTAGAATTGAGATACACACCATATCTAGCAACCAGTCATTCTACTTCCAGCCCTGCATCTATTGCAGATGCCAAGTCTCCACAATATCCAATTCCAGACCAATTTAGGCATTGCAGGCTGATGCCAGACTGGTCTATCACTTGTCCCATTCTGTCACCATCCAGTACTGACTACATCAGTATCCCATTCCTGCCTTGGATTTTTGACAACATTCAGAGGTAATGCCTGGAGATCACTATGTCCTAACATGGATGGATTCCCAAGCTCATTGTCCCCAGCTACCTGTTTTGCCTGTTCCATCATTGTTGCCATTGCTGGAGACTTCTTTGTCACACCACACATCAGATTTGGAAGATGTTTGGCCACAATACACATATTCTTTACTGTCTGGCAATGTCCAGTGAAGACTTTGCCTTCTTTGCATCCATTGTACATGACTTTTAGCTTCTGCCTCCAGAGGTATGTCCTCCTTCTCCCGCTTCTTTGCCTTTTCTTTTACAAAGACAATTCCCATCTAGCTTCAGTCTGGCCATTCACAATGTGCACATGAGGATCTTCAGCATCAAAGTCATGGCAATTGACAGAGATATTGCAGGCCTGGAAATGTTGAAACTGTCCTCTCCATGTGTGAACCAGAAATCTTCCTTTGACATGCATGAATTGGTTCACAACATTGTAGCTATTTCCTTCATGACCATGATTGCTGAAGTTTATGAGCATAACATATCTTAGATCCAGGTTTGTCAGTCTTACATATGGCTCACATACTCAGCTGGATAGCTCATCTATACTTCCAGCATCCATTAACCTCCAGTTTCAGTGAGAGATGCATTCCTATCAAGATCCATGCTGCTAAAAGACGACCATAAAGCCATCTGCAGATCACATTCTCTATCTTCCAACCTCCTGCACCACAGCTACATAGAGGAAGTCGGGAAACTTGTTGCCAAAGAGGCAAACATCACACAGATACAGTGGTCCACAGCTCAGTGTTTCTCATAAGCACTAGAGAAGTAGGAAGATCCCCTCCAGGGCATGCCTGATGGAGAAATCCTCCTCCAGACTTCTCTCCTGAGTGAGGGCAAAGTTTAGCAGAGCAAGTGATGACAAGACACATGGAGATAAAGACTGGTTTCAGCCTTCCCATAGAAAATGATGCCATTCTTGTGCTCACCCATTCTGACATCCCAGCAGAGAGAAAGACTTAAACATTTCACCAGGAAATTGGTATGGCTGCCTTCTTGACCCTTGAATCATCTCAGAGGTTCTGTAGATCACATTCCAGCTTATACACAAAAATCATGTACAGAGTCATGTTACACTTGAGAACCACCTCTGTGATATCAAACTAACTGGATGACGTTCAACAAAAGCAAAAGTTGGGCAATATTTTCTACCAGATATAGAATCCCATGTTTTTCCTCAGCTTTGTGACCGCCCCGGTGGCCTAGTGGTTAGAGCATCTGCTTCAGATGCAGGAGGTCGTGGGTTCGATCCCCAGCTGAGTCATACCAAAGACTTATAAAAATGGTACTAACAGTTGCCTCGCTAGGCCCTCAGCATTAAGAGATTAGTGTTAGGACTGATCGGCCTGCTGTCAGGATAATGTGACTGGGTGGGACATCATGCTACACGTCTGCAGCATGAAGTCCCAGTTCTAGACATCACTATAAACTGCCACACTGCAGACGTCATAGCAATATGACTGAAAAATTGTTTTTAAAAATCCAAATCACACACACACACACACACACACACACACACACACACACACACACACACACTCCTCAGCTTTGTATCTCATGTCTTATCTCATTCTGTCCTAGTATTTTAATCATCAGGACATGGAGATTCAAAATCTCTTTGAATTGTGTCTAGCTCCCTCAAGAAAGTGCCTTGAAGATCATCTTAGTGGTTCTTCCTTCCACTCTGAGTGTCAAAGTTCATCCTGGTAATTTCAGTGCCTCTTTGGGTTTTCTCAATGCAGGTCTTTTTTTCTTGAGACCCATACAGATGATCCTTCAATCCTGGTGGGAGCCAAAACTTTGCCCGCTGTATCTAACTACATATGTTCTCATGTCAACAGATGGAAGAACTTCACTTACAGCTGACATCCTGCTGCAGGATAACTGTGTGGGTGTCCATTCTTTTAAGAAGTAAGTGTGATTTGGTTCCTTTAGGAGTGTTGTATGCACTTTAGCACATACAACCAAGCCTTACAAGCATTGCAGAAGGTGTTATCTAGCAAGGGCATCATTATTCTTTCTGACAATTCAGTTGTTGTAAGTTACTTTAGGGGGCAAAGGAGAACCAAGTCACCATTTATCTTCCTTCTTATTTAAGACAGTCTTAGATGGTGTCATTGTCAGCAAATCCACATTATTAGCAGACTTACTCTCCAGACTGAATCAACTGATGCATGCACGATGATGCATTCACCTCTTAGTCTTCAGTTAAATTTGCATATACAGAGGTCAGCTAATTGTGACTTTTTCTTGGTGAGGTGAAATACCATGCTGCCAGCCTTTATCTTGCCAGTCCCAGGTCTGAACATGTGGGATTTTCTTGATCTTCACTGAAATGGAATGTTCTCATAGGCTGTCTCCCAACCCCTCTGATTCGTAAGGTCATGCAGAAATTTAGGGAATCTGAATATGGGCTAGTTCGGATTGCACCTCTAAAGTGGAAAAATCATGAGTCAGTCTCCCGGATCTAGCAGTAGAGACTCCGAGAAAATCCTGCCTTTTCACCTGCTGAAACAGCAGCTGCAAATGCAGGTTTTCCACCCCAACCCAGAAATGTTCAACCTGCAGGCCTGATTCATATCAGATAAGCTCTCAGAAAGAAACATTTCTACAAACAAGTGGAGAACAGAATTGGTAAGTAAAAAAGGTCCCCTACTTTGAAACTTTTTAGGGGAAAGATAGTATTTTCTCCAAGTGGTGTTAGCAGAAAAAAATCTCCCTTTTAAAAGTGTTGTTACAATAAATAGGTAACTTCTGATCAGAATCAAGAGCTACTATTCCATGATTTAAGACACATTTCATCACTATGTGAAAGAGGACATAGGCCAAAACAAAAACAGTTCAGATTTTACAGCTTATTTCAACATATCTTGACTGTAGGCTTTGACTGCTGCTGTCAGTTTTAAGAACAGGCTCCCACCAGTGGGTCCTTTGTCTAGAAACTTTTGTCATCTTTGGACACTACTTCCAAAAGGCATCTTCAGGATACCATTAAGACTTTCAAGTAATACCTGAAATGGACTAAGCCTTTTGAAGAGAGAGATCATACTTGTTCTTATCCCTTAAAGAAGGAAAGGATGATACTTCCACTTGGGCTTTTTCATCCTGAATGCATTAGGCTATCTTCCAGCTTCTAACAGATTAAGCCATGACCAGATGAGTTTTGTACACACATCAACTAGTAAGGACAACAACTGCTTGCTAACTGACATCATTCAAGGCATGGATGGAGATAAGACAATATTCTCCAGTTTCAGAGACCTTTCATCCCAAAGAGTTCAGTTCACACCTGGTGCCATAATGATCCCATGTCACTTAGCAGTTTTGTAACAATGTAGGTTACTCTACTTACACACGACTTGTGGGAGCAAATATGTTTATAAACATGATACCTATTCTTTGACCTATGCTAACTCTTGCCCATACCTCACACAAGACTTAGTGCTGTTTGACATACATTAGGATACTGGACTGGGCCCACTCCAGGGTAGAAGGATGTAACTCTGTCCATCTCTTACTTGTTCTCCTAACACAAGATGATTGGGTAATGTATTTGAAGAAGAAAGCAAATTTTGTAGTAAGATATGTTTCATTGATAATTATTACACAGTCATAATCTGGGCATGCTTTCTTGAATCATCCCCACAGTTACATTATTGGAGGATCATGTACCTTCACTTGTGGCTCTAGTAGCAACTAATGATTGACAGGTTTTGGTTTCAGTCCCATGTTTGTTTTTATTAAACAGGTTTTCCTGTACGTTTTTGGGGTTGTTAATGAACTGGTGAAAACATATTATTTTTCCAAAGGTTTCTGTTTTTAATTTAGGTGCTGAACATTTGAATCTGATATTTGAATATGCCAAGTGGGTGTTGAAGCAAAGTGCAGAGGATGGATTGAAGGTATGTGATACAAATTTATTTTGTAGGTTTTAACCTGTTGAAAATACTAAGCAAATTTTTTATTAATGTTGGCTAGTCTTGAGATTTATTTGTCAGTCTTGAAATTGCTAAAGACCTGTCTCAGTGTAAGTAACTATGTAAATAAAATTTTTCAAGTTAGACGAGAAATGATAAATACATACAATTACCAATGAAGCTGGTACTTTATTCCTTAGGTGATCTATCTACTCATAGTTTTGTCACTGTCAAAACGTTACATCAAATGTCTCAGTTAAATGTAGATAAATGATATTTTGAATTAATTGGTACATCAGATGAAGTTATTAGTACTTTTGCACCAAAAATTGTTTTTTAGGAATTAAAAAAATGAGATCATTTTCTTTTTTCTTATGGTGTCCTTTACATGCCAGCAGAATGTCACAATCCCACTTAATTACTTGGCAAAATGCTGCAATGCATAACAAAATAATCTTCCAAAAATTTAAAAATTTAAAAATTAATAATTTATAGAGTTTACAGTAATAAGTTTGAATCAGTGTTTTCTTAAGATAAAGTACTAGAATATCAGTTCATTATTGTTGATTAATTTTCTTAAGTGTTTACCAACCAGAAAACATTCAGATAATTTTTAATCATTGCTGTGGTGTTAATCTGACCAGTTTTCAGAGAACCTCATGGTCACAGTCAATTGAGCTTGCATTTGGTCAATCAGAGTAAAAATAAATGCAACTGTTCTGTGTCACTGAATTCACGATCTGTCTAATCTAGTTTAAGGTAACATTTTGCATGTATGAAGTTTTGGTTTTTAATACAGGAGTATCCCTTGTTGTGCTACATTTAATCATATATATGTGGGTTACAACTTTATCATTTTCTTTCATGCATATCAGCTGAGTATTTGATAGTAGTGGCTTACAGATTGAGGTTAAACCTACTTGTAACAGTGACATTAGTCTCATTGGTGAAAGTACTTATATTGTACCATATATTTACTTCATGCTATTCAACTAGTTCAACCAGTTCAATTTAGATTTGCATGCCAGGTTCAGCTCGCCCATCTGTTAAGTATTCTAAAACCCATCTTGGCAACAAATTCATATTTCCCCTTCAGATTTGTTCACCGATCACATTAGAGGTGGGATATATGCCTGCTATCTCCCGAATCCAGCTGTACTCTAAAGACGAAAATTTGATTTGTTTCTCATGTAGACAAAGGGGAGTAACTCTTGTCCATTACCTCCCTCCCAACATTAGCCGTCGCTAGTTTATTAGCTTAGCTTCCATAAAACATCATTTGGATGTGACACTAACCATGAATCCAAAGCCAAATTTGTGTTAAATTCCAACCATGCATATAGTATTTGGGATTTATTCATTCCTAAGCAGTTTGTAAATATAATTTTATGAATTTTGGAAATATTTTTTTGTGAAATTTTTTACACTTTATTGGACTAGGCAGTTTTAGGCTACATGGTACAACATGCTATCATTGATGCACACGCCTATTGCGTGCTGTCCCAGTTAGAAACAAGTGTTTTTAAATTATTTATTAATGTGTTGTATTGTTATTTTATACATTTATGTTGTGTTTTTGTTTTATCTTGTTGTTTAAGTGAGACCTGTCAATGAAGTATAATAAATGCAACAAGTTCAAGGCAAAGGAAGACATGCACGAGTTGTACCTTTTATGTGTACTCTACCAGTACCATGCAGCTTGTGCGCTATATGGTCTGAGGGTGTATAGACAATGGTTGTGCAAAATTTGACCAAAGAAGGATGGTAACAGCAACACGAATTGTAAAATCCCAGCAAGTAATTATGATACATTAGGGGAGTGTATCCCATTTTTAGGCAGTTCAGGTGGCTAAAGCCCCCAAACATGTCCGAGTATGGCTTTCTGGCCAGTATGTCTGGGATTGTGGGGTTTTTAATGGATCCAGCAGATCTATCTTCTACTAGCATGCAGCCATCTAAAGCGAACCACGATCATCAAACCAGTTGAGCAGGCCAGCCAGCCAGTCCAGCTGTCTTAGTCAGGGGATCTTACTAAAAGATCCATCCTTGTCACCAGGCCAACATCATATTTTGACAGTTACAGAGATTTTAATGATAGATTCTCCATCCTATCATGCATCTGGCATAATTACAATTATGTCCATCTGGCCAGGTCTGTGGCTTTGTCTCTCGACAGTTATGGAGATCTTAATGATAGTTTTTTTCCAATCAAACATGCCTCTGGCTACATACCATTATGCTTAAAGAGCTCTTAGTGATAAATCCATCTGTCTCACCAGGTCTGTGGCTGCATATCTATGTAATTATAGAGATCTTGATAGATTTCTGTCCTAACATGCCTACTGCTACATACAGTTACAATTATGGGGATTTTAATGAGAGATCTGTCCATCTCGCCAGGTCTGCGGCTTCATATCTCTACAATTATTAAGATCATAATAATAGAATTGCCTGTCCCATCATGCCTATGGCTACATTCAGTTATGGAGATCTTAGTTATATATCAGTTCATCTCACCAGGCATAAGACTACCAAAGCACAGTATGATGGGGAGTTTAAAGATAAATCTGTCCATCCAGCCTAGCTCACAGTATGGTCTGTACTGGCACCAACCGGATGGCCTTTCACATGGCCAGTAACTGTACTGACAATACTCCCTGCAAACCAGCTGGCCTTACTAGTATGACATCATCTAGCAGAGCCGTCTTCTCTTTTATTCACTGCTTACCCTCAGGGTAATTGCTGTAAATCATATAGAGATGATTTCATTGTGCAATCTTTGCCACAGGGAATGGTTTATCCCAAATGGAAGATCATTAATAGTCTGGTACAGGACACATTGGACTGCCTGTTTTACTGATCTCCTGGCATTAAATACAAATTTAGTGGAGGTTAACACATCTGCCCCAGTTTTTATAAAGTGGATTAAACAAAAGGGTTTCTTGCTACATTGAAGCAGGTTCAGAACATTGTTACCATGTCTTCAGTGTTGTATTTGGCTTGCTTGGCAATTATCTGACTGGCAGGGGAAGCTCGGCCAACCAACACACTTTGGAGCCCAAATTACTTAGAACATCGATATCATAAATGAGATATTATCGTTCCTGTGTCATTGGTGCAACCACAGTTGTGTCACAAGAGGAATTCCTCTGTATGTACAGATGCCAGGACTTATGGCTGGGGAGCTGGATGCCATCTCCCAAGTCTGATTTTTGTGGCTTAATTGGGTTATATGCTCAATTATATTCTGAATCTCAAAGATCAGAGTCACTTCATGAGAATTTCAGCTGATGAAATTAGAGTGATTTCTGCACACCTCATATTCCAATGCACCATTTTTATCCAAGACATCATAAAAGCTATTGTCAGGTATGCAGTGTCAACCTTCTTGAGTTTTTATCTCAGGGATTTAACTTCTCACGAGACAAGACCTGAATTTGATGGGCCCTTTGGGTGAAGTTGAGATGACCACCAGTCCCAGTTAAACCAACAGAGCCACTTGGCTTTAGATTTGCCAGTTAAATTTGACAGTAAGAAAGATTTCAATAATCATTTTCTTAACCTGAGAAATCTATCACTTTTCACATGACCATGTGCTATGTTGCTTTAAATAGGAAAGTGGGTTATCATTCACATAGGGAATCCAATCTTTCTTCCCTAGAAGGATGCCCAGGGTATAGGTAGGAAGCTCAGAATTCCATCCTCCTAATACCTATTTGCCAAACATAAATGTGATAGGGGAATGTATTTGAAGGAAAAAGAAATTTTTAAAGTAAATTATGAATAGTTACCTAAGCAAATTAAAACCTAAAAACCCTCCCAACCACCCCACTATGGGAGCATCCTCATTGGAATATTACCTAAAAACCCTCCCAACCACCCCACTATGGGAGCATCCTCATTGGAATATTACTTGGCGTATGAACTAGTGACACCTGGATGTGTCTATTGGAGGTAATAGGCAAGAGTTATTGCTGATTTGTCTATATCAGAAAGACAGAAAAGAAGACTTTTCTTCTTTTTATTTATGCTGGATTCTGGAAATAGCAGGCTTATATCGCTAACATTAAATGTGATCAGGTAAGTATTCTTGAAGAACAAAATTTACTTAAAATTTTATTTCTTAAAATGAATGCTAAAGTGAGACATATTTTAGGAGAATTTCATTCCCCAGCTTCATGTACTTGTTTTCTTTGTGTAACAAAAAATAGTATAGGGTATTTCTTTTAAAGTTCATTTAAAAATAAATGCAATCTTTACAGAAAAGAATATACTGTAGAAACAATTAAGAGAATCTGGTAATTTACCATGAACTTTTGCAGTCTCCTGGTAATTTACCATGAACTTTTGCAGTCTCCTGGTAATTTACCATGAACTTTTGCAATCTCCCCTATAAACTTGATGTTGTTCACACTTCAGATATTTACTGAAGATTTACCAGAAGTGGAAAGTTTACCAAGAGACAAAATCCTTCAGTACTTAGAAAATATAAGCAAGGATCTTGCTATACCATACCTTGTAAGTATAATCAGTGAATACATGTGCATCATGTATTTATATAAGCAAGGATCTTGCTATACCATACCTTGTGAGTATAATCAGTGAATACAATTGCATCATGTATTTGTACAACAATTTGACTTTATAAACTTTTTATCCAGGATGTGATAATGGCAGAGTTTTCTGTTACCCTCCCAATTTTTTGCATGTCCAATTTATGATTGTCTATAGTTACACTTGTTTCATCACCTGATTTGGTACTGTTCTGTCTTGCTGTGTAATTGTTCAAATCAGATATTTCTTGTATTTTTACTTCACTCTTGTTAGAACATATTATGAACCCACAAGAATTTCAAGGTGCTGAGAAAAAGGAAATTTTCAAAAACAAAATATTTTCATGAATAAGTGAGATGGCAGAATCTGTATTTTAAAAAAGATGATTGTGCATATCATCATAATTATATGATTGTGTATTGCCCATGAATTAGGCAGTTTTATGTTGAATGTGTATTGCCCATGAATTAGACAGTTTTATGTTGAATGTGCATTGCCCATGAATTAGACAGTTTTATGTTGAATGTGTATTGCACATGAAATAGGCAGTTTTATGTTGAATGTGTATTGCCCATGAATTAGGCAGTTTTATGTTGAATCTGTATTGCCCATGAATTAGGCAGTTTTTATGTTGAATGTGTATTGCCCATGAATTAGGCAGTTTTATGTTGCTATACTGATTTTGCAAAATGTTTATGAATGCTAAAATACCATAATTTGCAGTACCAGTGATTTTCATAAAAAAAAATCTCTTGGTTTTGATATAAAAGGGAAAAGGCTAGATATCTTGTTATTGTTCACAAACAGCCATTGAATATTCAAAAGGAAAACATATATTAGAGTGGATCCAAAACATCTGTGTTATAATTCAAACTGTCTCTTGTAGGAACATATCATCAATAACTGCCATGATGAAACTGAAGAATTTCATAATTGCTTGGGTCATCTTCTGCGAGAAAAGGTGCAAAGTTTGATGCAAGATTACGTCAAATCTCATCCTCAAGGTAAAATATATAAATGCAGAAATTCCAGTGCTTTTTGTTCCAGAATTCAGCAACTACAGTCAATAGTTTCATGGATGTAAATGAATCTTTCAAGTGTATTTAGCATTTTGTCCATTTGATGTTATGTTTGAAATCAGAATTCATTATACATTTAATACTTGATTTATTAAACATTTGATGGCAATGTAACGAGAAAAGAAAATTCTGCAAATGCGGCAGTCTGATTATTCCATTTGCTACATTAACACGTACAGGCAGAGACAATTAAAATGTATTAGACTGGAAATTATAGTATGATAATTATATCCCAATTTGAAGAATTTAGCACCATTGCAGGAAACAGGTCGAAAATGACAACTGGAATATCCGTGTTAATTATTTTCTTTCTTTTAGGTGTGAAAGATGGTAGAGTTAGAAAAATGTTTTAAACATGTACAGTGGAGCATGTGCCTCAAATTGTTTTCACTGAGGTTCGTCTTCCATTTTGAATTTTCAGTATTGATCAGGATATCTGTACTGTTAAGACTCATTGGTACCGTCCTTATTGGATGTATACGATTGTCTAATTCAAACAGTATGTGATGCACGTTTTGGGTAGGACTGTTCAAGCCTTCACATTATTGATAGAGAGCATTGAATTATTTGAGTTACTATGTATATAAATTGTATGCTTTATAATGTCATCCTGTTTTTGATTCTGGTTATGATATTTGTAAACAGCAAGTTCAGGTCATTACCATGGAATACATTTTCCACAATATTTGAGAGGGGCCAGGAAAAGGCCTACATCTATTCCAGAAAAGTCTCAATCTTGGCAAGCTCAATGATGCTTTAAACAAACTTGGCAATGGCATTTGTTATGTATGTCTTTGTTGTATTGTTTAACCTTTGCCCATGATTGTAGATTGTACTTCAAGATAATTGTCATTTGTAAACAACATGTTTACATAGCTTATTTTTGTCCATGATTGTAAGTTGTGGATAAGATGTTGGCATAGCTTTTTGAGTTCAGAATATCCTAGAAACAGATTTGTTTACAATATGGTATTTTCCATCGAAATGTCTTGCATGTAGGTCAAGTGAAAGTTTATCAGGGATTTGATAAAAAACTCATTCCTATTTAGATCGTTACCTAGAAGAATCCATTTGTTATTTAAATTATTCATTGGCATTACTAAGTGCTCAATTGACTTGGGATATACACTACTTCAAACTATTGTGAACTCATTCAGAGACATTCTGGATTGCATCATTGTGGTACATCAAGACATTCAAAACTATTGGAATTCATTCAAAACATTCTGTATTTTTGGACTTGCAATTGGACATTTATGATTATTTGGAATTTAATTCACAATACTGTAAGTGTCTTTTGAATTTTTACTTTGTAACATAGATAAATAATTTTTTTTTTACTTAAATTGTTGGTTTCACTTTTTATATTACTTAATTTAAGACCTAGAGTCATAGCACATTCCTTTCAGCCAGTTTGGTTGGAAGAATTTGATTGGCTGATGTATAATGAGGAGAAACAAATCATGTACTATTCTACATGTAAACAAATTCAAAAGTTGACAAACCCTCACCATTTGTCAAAGGAACAGACAACTTCAAAACTGATGCCATCAAAACTCACCAGGCTTCTAGAATGCTGCATAGTGCATTTCTCTTTTAAAAGCTGCATCCAGACCAGTAGTGACTAGTGCTACAGCTCAGTGTTTATTCAAGTTAAAGCAAGCAAAATATTAGTGTTGTTGCAAATAATTACAGTGAAGTTAGAAAATATTACAGTGTAGTTAGAAAATATTAGTGTAGCTACAAAATATCACAGTGTAGCTACAAAATATTACAGTGTAGTTAGAAAATATTACAGTGTAGTTAGAAAATATTACAGTATAGCTACAAAATATTACAGTGTAGCTACAAAATGCAGAACTGCGCATACTCTTGCAAAATATCATCAGAGCTTTTTAATGGTAAGCTTAATATTTTCATTTTCTGTGGGCCATTGAAATTTAGTTTGGGCCAGTGCATTTTGAAAGTTTGCTGGCCCAGTGGGCCATATAGGCCCAAAAATGGGTTATTTACTAGATTTACATTTCATTAATGCATTATCTGCATTTGAAAATAATTTTATTTGTATTCATTTACATCTTATTCAAGTTTGTATTTCAGCTATCATCTTTGATTTTGTTTTAGTTTTATGGTCTTGGAAATACCACCGATTACAAAAATTCTGTACAGAACTAAGAATAAGTGTCATTTGTACAGCAGCTGGTTGTGTATGGCATTTGTACAGTAGCTGGTTATGTGTAGCATTTGTACAGTTACTGGTTGTGTGTTGCAACTTGTGCAGATTTTCTGTTTCTTTCCTCTCTTGTCTTATTAAAAATGCTTTAGTAAAATAACAACTGCATATAATGTGAAAGACAGCCTTGTCTTGTTCAAAGTGTGCAATAGAAAAATAACAGCTGAATGTAATGTGAAAGACAGCCTTGTCTTGTTCAAAGTGTGCAATAGAAAAATAACAGCTGTATGTAATGTGAAAGACAGCATTGAATTTATGATAAATAAAATATATCAACTGCAGTAAATTTCAATATCATAGTTTTATAGTAGTTTTGGAGTATTTTTCAGAAAATTTTATTTATTTCATATCATTAAGATTAAAAATTAGACACATGCAACCACAATTGATATCATTACATTAGTGGCAGTTTCCATGTTTGTCTGTGCAAAAAACAATGTCATGGCTTGCAAGGAGTCATTGCGATGAATTTCAATACAGATTATCATGTGAAAGTACTCAATACCATGGAAATTTAGCACCAAGATGAAAATAATCAATTCTGAAATCCATTCATGAAATGCAGTTGCATCACCATGGAAATTTAGTGGCAACATGAAATTAGTTAATTTTGAAATTCTTGAAATGCATTTGCATTTCAATACATACTCATTTTATTGTTTATTGTTCTGCATTTTGAATTTACATTCTCTGTACAGTGCATTATTCATTTGCATTCCATTTTCATTTTACTTTTAAATTGATCCATTTCAGGGCCTGAAATAATGCTTATAGCATCTGGCATTATAAATAAAAAAATGACATTTGCCCTTGTGATAACATACACAAGTGTTGTTCTGTTTCCTTTTAAAAAGTGAAAATTTATTAACAAGTTTAATCCCTACCATACATGGATGGCATTTTAATTTTGCATTAAAATTTATTTTTTCTTGGTCTAAACTTGTGTATATAGTGTTCATCAACTGTGATGTTTGACATTTCCCTACAGGTCTCCTCCAAGTCAAGCCTGGTAAGGAACCTGGGGAGTTGGGAACTTACAGAAACCAATTGATACAGTTCTTAAATTGCTCCATGTTCTACAAACCAGAGAGGCTTCTAACAAGATTCCCAATGGATGGTAAGTTACAGACTGAGTGTAACTTTATCTGTACTTCATGTATTGAACTGTCAGGTTTGACCATTATTTAATGAGTGCAACATGATAGTATGGAAATTACAACAGCAAATAAAATTCAAAAAATAGTAAGTTGGCTTCCTGTTATTTTGTTAATTTATAGACTAGACAAACCAGCTTACATAGCAAACCCTGTGTGTACTCCATTTCTGTGTTCTACAGGTCACAGAGGTCTATACAAGCATTTTTTAGAATACATGGGAAGACATTGAACCCAAAGTCCAAATTTAAAGAGTCTTTCCCATGTGTTCTAATAAATGAAGGAATTATGCAGTCTAATTATTGTTGTATTTCTCTTTCAGGTGCATTATTTGGTCATAATACATTAGTAGTACAACCACTGACTCTCACTCCACTCCTCACAAGCTTGTTTTTAGCTACAAAAGAACTAAGCCGTTAACCCACCTAGGTGGAAGTCAGACAAGAGTTATCTCCCTTTAGAAGGCTTGAAATCACATTGACACTTCAGTCACTGCTTGAGTTCATGGTAGGAAGCATGCTTCATTTGGAGACTTCGCAAACCGATTTCCACTTGTGCCTTTTCAAGGTTTGACTTTGCAAACCAATTTCCATTTGTGCCTTTTCAAGATTTGACTTTGCAAACCAATTTCCACTTGTTTCTTTTCATGATCTGACTTTGCAAACTGAATCCCACTTGTGCCATTTCATGGTTGGAACAATTATAAGGTGTTTTCTCACACTGGGACCAGTATCTCTGTTTCCCAGCTTACTCCTGCATGTATGATTGGTCTAACAATGTACATGTTAGCACCTTTCTAATTACCTATCCTAAGGCCTGTAATACTTCATTTCATCTTACTATTCGACATGCTTTATGAGTTATGTCAGATAATTATCTAGGATAGCATTTCATAAAGTTATTAATGTAATTATTTTAGACATTTATTTTTATGAGTGAGCTCATCATCCAGAAAATGGATTTAGTCAAATGAACAGCACATTCATTTGGAAAATTTTGACAAAATTGTTTTTGTTTTCATGTACAAATAATGCATCCTGGTGTTAGCATTTGTGAATGTTACCAAGAGGAAGACATGTGTGATCTTTTAATTGTGTATACAGTTGTATAGTGGATCCAGTGTCTGACTAACTCTGATACAGAAAATTCATGAAATTAATAAGTAAAATCCAAATATAATTCATGTTTTCTTTTCTGTTATTCTTTGTTAGGAAACATATTTTACAGGTCCTCAGGACTGAGCATATTTGCTTGTTACTTTATATGTAATATTATAATGCCAAATTGTAACAAGATTTGTATGCATTACTCTCTTTCTGTCTCTGCTTTTTCTAAAGGGTTTTTTGAAGAGAGAGCCATACTCCTGGGCCGACTGGGCAGACATGAGCAGGCTTTGGGTATCTATGTTCATGTGCTGAAGGACAAAAGGCTGGCAGAAGAGTAAGAAAAATTACTACAGACCACAAAATACAATAAAAAATAATTAAATTTTCACCATGCTTGAGCAACTTCCACAGCTTGCAATCACAAATTTCTGCGCAGTTTTATTAGACATTACTCCCCTTTAATATCAACCTGTAGTTTTGACTCAAAATCAATTTCATATATAAGCTTTCCAGTCGTAAATGTTTTATAAATGTTTGAGCAGAAATTATTTGAAAATGTTGCAGAAATGTACATTTTTGTACATTTGACCTTTGAGCCCTTGTCAGGGACACCAAGGGAGGAAGTTAAAATTAATATCCCATTTGCAGAGTTACCATATGTACAACTAATTACCAGCTGTCCAGGAAGAGATGTAATGTATGGATGAACAGAAGTACAGACTGAGTGTATACATGTTCTTTGAATACATTACCTGGCCATAATATCTTAGGAGAACTACTACTACTACCTGACAAAAATGTCTCTTCCCACCTAGGTAACATTTTCTCACAATGGATTTTATAGTGTCTTCTTTGTAAATATCAGTAATGACACTTCAGTGCTTTTTTATGTGCTGGTTGTGTGTACTGTATAGATAACTCATTTAGTGACTTTACCTGTATAGGCAGTCAAAAATTGGTCATCCTACAGGAAACTTGTTACTAGAATTGAATATTTAGCATCCACTTCATAAGTATTATTAGCAACACTTTAATTCTCTACCTGTTCAGGCCATGTGCATCTTTTTACAGGTATTTATCATAAAGTGTAACTCTGTATGAACATTCCTAAGTTCATAAAGCAGGAAGCGTGCCACGTTACGTGTATATGTTATCTGCTCTGTTTTGTGTTACAGATTTAGACTTTGGGCAAGACCAGACAGACAATCAGTCTGCATGTGTTATTTTATCTGGTTGTCATTTTTTGAATACATGTCAGACTTGAATATTATGGACAGAAGTCAGTGGGCGACAGTTCTTTAGGTACTCAGGGGGAAGGCACCTTGAGCGACGAAGACATCATTAGCTTGCACACAAAGGTTTGAAACCATATCATTGACTAGGAAGCAAGATATAGTGCAACAACAGCCTAAGTTACCATCTCGCATATCAGAATTATGGACCAGCTATGTGGATCAATATCCCGTACCCCATTGTCAGCCTCATGAACTTGACAATGCCATGCTAACCAAGATTGCCATGTTCCTTCATGACCACACTTGTCCATATAACTCGGATCCCAGTGAGTAATGACCGCAACTGATCATACAGTATCAGCCACCAGATAAACGAATTTGTCC
This sequence comes from Megalonaias nervosa, assembly GCA_016617855.1. Classification (NCBI taxonomy): domain Eukaryota; kingdom Metazoa; phylum Mollusca; class Bivalvia; order Unionida; family Unionidae; genus Megalonaias; species Megalonaias nervosa. Next base: position 29,332 of record JAECUM010054415.1, read on the forward strand.
AGTTCCATGACTTACGTAGTACTGCTAGGCACTTCCTGCATATGATGCTCATCTTAGTGCCTCGGTTCCATGAACCCATTTATACAGCAGTCTAACCTGCATAGTGCTGCAAGACACTTCCTGTGATGTCCAGTTTATACAAACACTCCTGTGGATCTGTCTAACCAACATAGTGCTGCTAGGCACTTCCTGCAGATGATGTCCAGTCAATACAGGCACTCTTATAGATCATTCTAACCTGCATAGTGCCACTAGAAACTTCCTGTGGAGGATATCCAGTTTATATAGGCATGGATCAGTCTAATCCACATAGTACCTCTTGACTCTTCCAGCATATGATATCCAACTTGATGTCTCAGTTCCCAAACAATATATTTTCACTTGTCCTCAAGTCTTATCTATCCAAAGGGAGCCTCTACTTAGTGACACCTTGGAAGTAACGGGATCTAATTCATAAGTTCTGCAAGTGTAGTGAGCTGCTTGGTCTACAATTCTGAGATCAGGTAATCATTGACCATCGTAGAATTTAGATTCTTTTGCTTCCACAAAATCTGACAGTTATTGACATTTTGGGCTGCTTACATTGGCAATTGCAAGTCCCAAGCACCTATGGATGTTTTTCCCCACAGATGCCTTCCCTTGAATTGTTGTCATCGGTTCTACAAGCCCCACACACCAGATACTCATAAGTTAATTCACAACATCCTGACTGTGGGATCAACATTGAATCTAGTATCTATGATGATCTTTCAAAAGGTGGAACACAGCATACTTTCACGTTGAACTGCACTGAACATTCGTGGGAGCCTGTTTATAGAATGGCCACTTCTTGAACATAGAGGCACAACATACTATGGCCAAGGCTGTAACAGCAACTACAAATTTACAACTGGTGGAATGAGATACCATGCTTTCTTTGTAGACCATCATAGGCCAAGCTATGCTTGCAATCGTAATCATCAAATCTCCACTTTGATGATCAGGTTGACAAATTACAAACAAGTCACCAAGGATGCCTTCTTTCCATTGCTCACAGTCTCAGGTACAGTGGAGAGATCTACAAGGCAATAAATAAAATATAGCAGGGATGTCCATAGAGTACAGACCACTGGGAAACAGTCCTACAGAATTAACAGCCTTGAAAACCACAGTCCTCCCAAACTAGTGGAAAAGAGGCAAATGGAGGGTGATTGTTTTCTCTAATGTTGCTCTCCACGAAACCCATCCTGTCTCAGATGACATCACTTTCATGCCCCTCACCCACTTATAGATCTCTGTAGAGGAAAGACTCCAATCTTTCTCTGCTGCATGGAGTAGACTTTCCATGAATACACCTGGACCTGACAAGTGGTTTCTGGAGGACTCAGTTTCACATACAATGCACCTCCTCCTTTGCCCAGAGTTCCATTAGTTATATATGCAGTACTCGGCACTTGGTCATCAACCTAAGCACATTCAATCAATTGTTTTATTCTCTTGGGTTCACGGTGGAATGCAATAACAGGATCTAAATGCCATCCATTGGGGAGACTATGCAACCATTGTGGACTTGCAAGTGGAATGACTTCACATCCATGCTCACATTACTTGTGGAAGTCCTATGATTAGCCAAAAAAAAGAAAAATGGGATTAACTTGTGATGGACCTATTGGCGACAGGATGAAACACAAAAACTCTAACCTTTGTCTCACCAATCCTGGATCCAAAAGGCCTAGGTAATCAATGCTGTTTCTATAGAATGGAGTTGCCAAATGTATACACTTCTCCAACAACACCTCAGGTTCCTAAGGTGATACAGGAATCAAAAGAATCTGAGTGTCACCTCATCTTAATTACTCCATTCAAAAAGGAAATCTTGGATCAACCTCATCAATCTTGCAACAGATTTGCCAGGAATTGCGATATTCCCTCATCTGCTGTAAGCAGCCATGAAAGCAGGTGTTTCCTCCCAGCCCAGAGATCCTGAACCTGCACATCTGGATCTTTTAAAATTTGTCCTGGGGAACAGAGTTCTCACAACAAGTGGTGGATATTCCACCTACCGAGCTGGCCCCTCCACCTTAAAGGCATAAGAAGGCAGTGGAATATATTCTGACAGGGGTGTGCACAAGAACACTTCATCCATAACTCAATAATTAACTTCTTATGGCTCTTCAACAAGAAACAGTTAGCACTAATCACAATTAAAACTTACTATTCCACGATCACTGTCACACTGCATTATCATGGAAGAGAGGATATTGGATAACCCAAAGACCCATTCAGTCTTCTGTTCATTTTGGATTGCACATATTCAATCACATTGGATCCTTGCCCAAGTGGTATCTATCATGGGTACTAACCTGGCTGAACAAGACACCATTTGAACTGCTTTCAGAAACTTCATTGGTTCACCTGTGATAGAAGTACTGCCTCCTTACCGCATTGGCAGACGGCAGGCAGGATCAGCGAATACATGTCCTGTTGGTGACCTGTATACATGCAGTTCTAACAAGGTGGGTCATTATAAATAGGATGCTCCCAGCTTTCATTGCCAACAACAAGCTACCATTCAGTAATCAAACTTTGCTAATAAATTCCTGTCTATTCTGGACACTTCATCTCAGTTTCACCCACAGGACCCAGTGCAAGCTTAGAAGTGGTACTTAAGAAAGACAGCCATTGCTTCAAGGGAGATCATGCCTCTTCTTCCCTCAAGAGGGAAAGGATGATATATCAACACAGACACGTTTATCTTGGATAAAGTGGGTTATTCTTTCCACATATTGGAAATAACCCCACATAAATATATTTGCTTAATGTCTTGGCTCATGAAGTTAGGACAGCCACCACAAACATTGCATATGAGTGAAAATGTTATCTCTTAGTATCCATGCTGTGGTATGGAGACACTTCTCCAGTTTTTATCTGAGATCTTTTATCCTATAAGGCTCAGCTCAGTCTGGTGGAACCTATAGCCATGGTACAAATGGTTACCTTCCCAGGTTGTTCGACAGTTTCATAAGGACACAGCTTCACTACTTCTGCTAGATTTGCGAGAGGGAAAATTTGTCCCTTTCGAAGCTGCTTCCTGACATATGGCTTCCATTTGCCAGTTGGGTTATCAAAAAGCTGTCTTACATACTTTTGGGGACTGAAGATGGTCTCTCCAGAGTAAGGGGATGTATCTCCCTCCACCTCTAACCTGTTCTCCAAAGGTATTATGATTGGATAACATATTTGCAGAAGAAACCAATCTTTTCTAGTAAAATGTGCTTTTGATAATATTTACCTGATCATAATACACATACACCCTCCTATCCTTCATGTAGTTGCATCCATGTTGAAAGCATACCTTCTACTCCAGTAGTAACTGAAAAATTCACAGGATTTGGCGCCAATCCAGGTGTCAAGGGGAGATCACTCTGTCACCTAGGTGGGCAGATAACTTTTAGTGATTTAGCTAAATAGTTTTAATCTGGGAATGCTGGATTTGTGAGGTATTAGTAGTTCTCATAATTTTATTATGATTGGGTTAACATATTATCAAAGAAATACATTTTACTAGAAAAAATTGGTACCTCCTGCATTGCATTGGGAGTGGGATAATTAATGATCTACTGTCCTAAGTCAGATCTCTAATGTAAAATATGCCTAAAGGAGACCAGAAATAAAAAATTTTCTTTTATGTATGTAATTCTCTACAAATTTTAATTCGACTGTAATGTTTATAAATTACATATCTTAGGCGGATAGTGATTATGTTGCGTGGAAGATACCATGATTCCGTAAGTTGCCAAGTTTTGATGAGATGACAGATCACGTGGTCCCATGATGCAATACTAGCCGGTCCTTGAATAGAAACAGAAGCATGGCGAGCAAGACAGACAGGAGGAGACCAGATTTGGGTTTACATGAATCTGTTTCCGAGAGATGCTCATAACTATATCTGTTGAACTGTGTGTTAAGAATTTTAAAAAAAGCAGTGTAATTTTAAAATAAATACTTATACATTGTGTGCTGTGCAAAAATGTGATAAGGATTAAGTGATGGTGCCCAATGTAAAAATTAAAAATTTACCACAATGCAATAAATTCATTTAAGAAGGATGAGATTCTATCGTATTATATGTAAATGACATATTCATTACCTACCCCCAACACACCACCTAAGGACTAATATTTTGAAAATATATATCCAGCACTGAAACACTGAGAGATAATACCGAATTCTGGGCGAAGAGACTAGAACGAGTACCGACTTGTGTGTGAAACAATATCCATTACCAGGGAGGTGTAAAAGGCATTGAGAATATTTTCATCAGTCGTAACTTAAGCATTAGTTTTTCACAAAAAAAACCCCCACACAAATAAATATGCAAAGCAGAAATCATAAGTAATTAATTTAAACATTAAGAAGCTTCCTTCTTATGGTTCAATTACAGTGTATTTTACATGCAGGCTACAGTTAGTGTATTGACAAAACTGATAATATATACATGTCTGGTATAATAGTTTATGTACTGTACTGGTCCGTGCTCAAAGAAAAATTTTTTTAGTCACAGGTCCCAGGCTGGTGACTTGAATGAACTCACAAGCCCTGACTGAAATTCCACAAGACCGGACAATTCATACCTGTCAATTCTCAAGCCAGGAGAAAAACCTCCCGATTTTGGGGGTATTTCCACACCCACCTCCCGATCTAGTAATTTCTCCTGATTTTTCACAGAATTATTACATTATGTCAGTCAATTTCATTTCTCAGAAAAAAAACAACAGCAAACCATACATAAATAGATGTAATGTATGCAATCCACAGATACCATATTCTGTTTTATCACTTGTGAATATTGTAGTGATGAAATCAGTGCCAGATTTAGGCATAAGCTAAACAAGCTACAGCTTAGGGCCTCACAGTCTGAAGGGGTCTCTCAAAATTGAGCTTAGGGCCTCGCTATGTCTAAATCCAGCATTGGACGAAATAATTAATATTGCATGGCAATTCTTTTCTTCAATAAATAGAATGTTAAGATTAAACATTATTCATGTAAATTTCAGATTTTTTGAAACCACTACAACAGTACTATAGTAAAAAAAAAAAATTAAAAAATAAAATTGTCACCAATTAGCTTAAATCCCATGAACGGTCACTGTGAATGCTGTGTAATTTTCTTTGCAAACAAAATTGCCATTTCCTCCAAAGAAATTCGGCCAGCTAACACCTGACAAATCCTCTGCCGTATACATAAAGTTTAATTACCATGATTAAATTAAAAGAAGGAATAAAACAAAATATACCATGCAGTATATGTGCCCCAAAAAACTAATTCAGAATAAATATTTTCATTCAGTAAACAGTGTTACATGCCTTAAGATTTAAACCTTAGGAAATAAGGTGGGACATAAAACGTGGGAAAAACAGTTGCCACATGTACGGTAACTTGTGACTGCAGATATGAAGTGTCAAAATGAAGTCCTATAGGCGTCGTAAGTTACAACAAAATAGGGAATCATTTATTTGTCAATCAGTTGCTGGTGCTTACATACACACACTGTCAAACATGGTCCGAACGGCAGTCCTTTTCACAAGATAAATACAAGGATAAGGATTAACTGTTAATTAGTCACACTGGCTTTATTGCTTGTGTTTAAGTTAAAACTTTAGCTATTTTGCAGTTTAGCCACAGCTAACCAGAATATGAAAAAAGGGGCTTGTCCTGGGGGATTATAAGGCATATCACAGCGAGAAATGGTGCATCCCTTGAGCACTCACACATTGGGGCAAGGGGGTGGGGTCAACAGTCACCTCCCCCCAATTTCTATTGTCAGCTAGTTAATGTGAAACTTTGATCTTATACCTGACCTCTTCTCTTTTAATCGCTGCTATTTAAACTGCCCAAGGGATAGTTTTATATCAGTTCCAATCACTACAGATTACCGTTTATACATACTACATGTAACCGGCATAGACTGAAAGGGTTATTTTTTTGTTGTTTTTTGAGAAAAAAAAATTTTTTTTTTTTCTTTAAGATTACTGAAAATTGTGTTTTCTCGAAACACGACCGTGTCAAGGGTTTAGAATCTTATTTTTAGCAAAGCTTCCATTTCATTAAAATCAGATCTCAATTTCACCTTGGACAGTCGTGATTTGATTTAGATTGTGCCGTATTATGGCACGTATGTCAACATCTTGAAAATACATTTACTCATTTCCTCAGGCAAACAATTTTTTTTTTACAAGCCCATTAGGCACCTCACTTTGAATACAGGATGGGCCCGAACTAAAATTAGAGGGACCCCAGGTATCGGGCTATAAAATTTTTTTTGGCACTGCTGGTGTAGATAAAAGATCTGTGAATTGATTGTTGCATTTTGTGGTCACTTACTCGGCCTTCTGCCTATTTTCGTAAATCACACGTTTAACACTTTTCCCAGGATTTAAAATATCCAACAGTATGTCTGGAACAGCGCCAACTTTTAGTCTAGGCCTAGCATTTGTGTATCCTAGAGTGGCCATTTTTTCAGGATCCCTTTCGTAACATTCCTGTGAGAAATATAATGAGCACAGAGTGCTGTATGGTGTTTGAAATCGACTCACTAGCAATAATGTATCCATACTTTCTTTATGTCTTTATCTTTTGAAAAAGAAAAAAAAATTTGTCCACAGCCTTTTCTTAATGTGCTATTACACCCATAAGCAACGCAAAATGGCATTGTCTTTTACGCTGGCAACTGCCAATCGGGATGCTGGAGTCACTACTATGACATCACATCACGAAAGTAACTGAATAGGCACGGAAATTTTGCATATGAGGTCACGGAAATTAAGCACCTTGAAGATATGCAGTATTTAAATATTGGCATTATGGTTGCAGATGATACTTCAGAATAAGGTTTTCTTCTATAGTGCTTCTATTAATATTCTATATTTCCATTGATTTCTGGTCTCCTTTAAGTGACATTTGCAATTATTCAGACTTTTTTAACGTTTACCACTTGCAGTTCAGTAATACATTTAGACTGTAGTTCATACATTTCTTATTTTTTCATTACTTTTTTTTGATGTTTTTAAGAGGTAGTACATTTATTATTTATATGTGCAAGGTACTTGTTTCCCAATTGTGATTGTATTTACCATATGTGATTGTCTAAAAATTCAGTCAATAAATAGTCTAAACTGTTATGTTTATTCAGGAGAACTCATCAGTAGTTCTGCAATGGTGTATGGAAATAAGGGTTGCATTTAAGATACTTCAGAGTGTAACATAAATGACAGTTGAAGATGTTACATATACCCACATGATCCTTATCATTTCAGGTACTGTATGAATTACTATGACAAAAGTCAAGAGGGAAATAAAGATGTAAGTATCTGTGTATATAGTCACAAAGCTAAAGTCTTCATTTTTAAACATTAATTAACTCAGTTTACATGGTCTTTTTTCATTAACTCTTTTTAAAACTAATCCTTGTCATCTATGTCTCTTTTAAGAAATTGAAGATCCCAACCTGGAATAGAAGTTACCTTAATTTATACAATCTGTATGAAGAAAAAAAATCTCACAGCCATGTTTTCTTCTGTCTGTAATTATTATACCACATTGAATGAGGGTATCTCAGATATAATTCATAATTTTTATTTAGCCCCATTAGATTTGTTTTGTGCCGATTTTTATGTGAGAATGATTTTGTTTTGTTATCAGTTTTCTAAAAATAAAAATTTCTGTTTGACTTATTTTCTTTTGTTTGTAAGCTTCTTTGTTGAGTGCTGAATCAGCCTTAGACCAAAAGTTCAAAATTTGAAATTTTAATGTTAGCATTCTTTAATTTCTTATTATTTTGACAAATAAGTCAAGTAGGGTTACTTTCATAACATTATGTAAACTTCATTCCTGTACTTATACTTGAGAGAGTTACGAAAGGTGATAATATTGAATTTGAGTACAAACACATGCTCAGAATTTTATAATTTCTAAGCTGGGCCTTATAGTCATTGAACTCAGAGTATAAACACATGCTCAGACGTTTCATAATTTTCTAGGCTGGGCCTCATAGTCGTTGAATGCTCTGAGTACAAACACATGCTCACATGTTTGATGACCTCTAGGCATGACCTTATAGTTGTTGAACTCTCTGAGCACAAACACGTGATCTGATGATTTATAACCTCAAGGCTGGTTTTTTTAGTCATTGCACTCTTGGAGCACAAACACATTATCAAAAGTAGTATAACCTCCAGACCAGGACCTCAGGGCCATTACACTGTCTGAGCAGAAACACATGTTCAAAAGTTTTATAACCTCCAGACTGGGCTTAATAGTCATTAAACTCTGAGTGCAAACTCATACTCAAATGTTTTGTAATCTCCAGGCCAAAGGCACCATAGTCATGAACCTCTCTGGGTACAAACACTTGCTCAGAAATGTTTTATACCCTCCAGTCTGGGTCTCATTGTCATTAAACCCTCTCAGAGTACAAACCCATGCTTAATAGATTTTTAACCTCTAAGTCATTGCCTCATTGTCATTAAATTGACTGTGCTGAGACTCAAGACTCAGTGAAAGTGACTTCATTTTTTAGGAAAACTATGCTGATCTAATTTTGAAATAATGATAATTTTGACTCTTTAAATTATTCTTTGAATATCTACATAATTATATATTTACACAATTATGTTCTTAACAATAATAGAAACATTCAGTAGTTGTAGACGTCTCTATATTTGTATACAAACAATACAAACATTTTTGTATGTTTAAAATACATGTACATTTTTAATTTAGATTTATTGACAGTGCAGCCTGAAATAAAGATTTTTTTGTCTTGTTTTATGCAGAGCAAAGTTATTTACAATGAAAATATTTTAATTTCAATACATGATCAACTATTATTCATGAGAGATTTTGTGACTACATGACCAGATCAGGAGTTGCAAAGATTAATCAAGCAGAAAGTGGGTATTAGCAAATACAGGCATACATAAATAAGGGTATTGGCAAATATAGGCATACATAAATAAAGGTAATATCTTTGACATATCTGTTATAGGTATATGCACACTTGTTGAAGATGTACCTACAGCCCCCTGAGCCATCCTCACTGGGTCTATCCTCATACTTTGACAGCAAACCTCAGACTGACATGGAAGCTGCCCTAGGTCTATTGGAGGACCATGCTGGGAAAATTGACACAGCAAAGGTAAATTGTCAGGGTGCATTTAATTTTATTCCAGTCTTGACATAGACAGGGTAAATTAGGCTGTATTTAATTTGACTCCAGTCTTGACAGAGAAAAGGCAAATTATCTGGGTGCATTTAATCTGACTCCAATCTTGACACAGCAGATGTAAATTGTCAGAGTGCATTTAATTTGACTCCAGTCTTGACACTGCAAGGCAAATTGTCAGAGTGCATTTAATTTGACTCCAATCTTGACACAGCAGATGTAAATTGTCAGAGTGCATTTAATTTGACTTCAGTCTTGACACTGCAAGGCAAATTGTCAGAGTGCATTTAATTTGACTCCAGTCTTGACACAGCAGATGTAAATTGTCAGGGTGCAGGATGCATTTAATTCAGTTCCAGTCTTGACACCATAAAGGTAATTTATCAGGGTGCATTTAATTCAATTCCAGTCTTGATACCATAAAGGTAAATTATCAGGGTGCATTTAATTCAATTCCAGTCTTGACACCATAAAGGTAAATTATCAGGGTGCATTTAATTTTACTCCAGTCTCAACACAGCAAAGGTAAATTGTCAAGATGCATTTAATTTGACTCTAGTTTCTAGTCTTGACACCACAGAGGTAAATTATCTGGGTGCATTTAATTTTACTCCAGTCTTGACACAGCAAAGGTAAATTGTCAGGCTGCATTTAATTTGACTCCAGTGTTGCAACACTAGCTTTAAATTTTCTAAACAAATGCCAGATGCTTAATGCAGAAATCGTATAAGTAGATAAGAATACATTCCTCTTTTTCCACAAACAACCATGAACAAGATGAAACAAATTGGATGAATATCAGCAAGAAGAAAAGTGACTTATGACAATTACTTGATTCCCAAGACGCACAGTTCATGATGCACTGAACACTGCTTGCTCATAAAGTAAAGTGGAATATTGATAATATTTATATGACCATTTTCTCAGTATTTCATTTACTCATGCATCTACTTTGCAGGTGAAAAGTGATCTAAATCCCCCCTCAGGTTCTGGATTAAATGTTACCTTGGAATTATTTTGGTTTAACTATCCTTTTTAGCAAAATTTTATGTCAGACTGTATTCTAAATCAGTTGGTAAGGGGAAATTATCCTCAGTAGTATGTTGTCATTATTGGTCTTGATTTGTCTGAATGACTGAATAGGTGATATGTATTGCCAAGTCTCTGTAAACTTTATTTGTATGACCACTACACAATACAGTAGGTGATCATCTGTACCACCAAGTCTCTATAGGCTGTTTTTGTGTGTCCACTACCCAATACAGTGGGTGATCATCTGTACCACCAAGTTTGTATAGGCTGTTTTTGTATGCCCACTATACAATTCAATAGTTGATCATCTGTACCACCAAGTCTGTATAGGCTGTTTTTGTATGCCCACTACACAATACAGTAGGTGATCATGTGCCACCAAGTCTCTATAGGCTGTTTTTGTATGCCCACTACACAATACAATAGGTGATCGT
>JAECUM010054416.1:0-18692 GCA_016617855.1 Megalonaias nervosa
CTTTTGAAATTTAAAATAGTTCCATCCTTGGCTATGCACAATAAAGGACACATTTATTCATCTTCTGATTTCACCTGTATCTTTATATATCGATGGCAACGAACAGAAAATAAAGTCAAATGGTTACGCATTACAAATAAATGTAAAAAGCTACAGCATGAGAAAAACAACGGTTTTTAGAGAGCTGATGTTTATATTTTATGAACTTAACAAGAAGTAAAAATATTGGTATCAAGAGTGCCTATGTGCTTAAAAGATTGGACGGGATAAAGGTGTGATTAAAGCCAGTTATATCACACAATAATTTAAAAGGTAACAAATATGTTTATCTATTTATGTCAAACATCAGCAATGATATTATGTAATATTCCAGAAAAGATGGAGATTTACAGATTTACCTTAATAATGATAACTTTGCAATAAGCAACAACAGCTTGCAGCGTGAGGTGATCAGAGCAGTGCAGTACGCAGAAGTAATAAATGACATATTTGATTTGGACCAATAAAAGAACTTGTACTGGCAGTACAACTTGGAGATCAAATACTTTTGTACAAGGTTAAGCTGCAACGATTTGACAAAAGTAAAGACAGAATTGTATTGAACACAAAATTTGGTTGGCTCAGTATATGAAGTATATGTTTTAGAAGCAACCATAGGACCAGTCTGAAATCAATAATAGGCTTGAAAGGAATAAAGAAACTTTGCAAATTGTTTATATTTAATTATTCTAGTTTTTAATGGATCTCCTAATGGCTCTTTGATTACGTTCAAAGGCAATGTATCTATTGCGCACTGTTCTTTGGATGTACATAGAACTTTAAATGGCTGACAAAGAATAGTATTTGAGACACATGTGCATAGATTCTGACAGTCTTGTTGCTTACACAAATAATGATTAAACTAAATGCGAGAAACACATGCAGGAGAAATAACGACAAATTCAAGGAATGGTTAACCAAACAATCTGCAACAAGTTAGACAAGCAATTGAGAAAAAGATTTCCACACAGAAAAGTTTATGTTAGCCATATGGACGTTTATTTGCAGACATACATTACTGACATTTACAGACATACATTACTGACATTCAAGCACATAAAAAAATCCAACACTAGATGTAACAACGTTTTGACCGAGATGCATGACTTGCAGAAATATTCTCGAACTGAGAAAATGAAAATGAAAATGTTACGCAACATAAATGAATACTTCAGTTGAATGTTTCAAAAGACATCGTGATGAGGCAGTCAGCATTGTAGCAGGAAAGTTGATGATTTGCTGGAGATGGACAACACTGAAAACATTTAAACTTATTTATACAAAAAGGTTTATGCAATAAGCATGTTTCCTTAGATTAGAAATTGGAACAATGTCAGTAAAAATGAAACCCGAAAATGATTATACGTCAGACCAAAACATACTGAGGGACAGAATAAAATTCACGACATATCATTATATATGACTCCATGAAGCAAGTTTGAATCAATCTATTCTGCAATTTGAGAACAAGTTCATTTATAATTCTTACATCTGAAATAGGTGAACACAAAGAATTTCCCAGTAAAATCAAATTTTTAAAAAGGCGACGCCTCTAGCTTCACAAAGGAAGTATCTCCAGTCAGAAAATACAGTACTCATAACTGGAAGAATTGAAGAAAGATGATATAGTGGGCATGTCTTAAGTGGAACATTTGTCCATATACGACAAAAGAGAGGATCGTAAATCGCTGCGATGTTATATCACCTTTCCGAAGAAATATCCGGCAATAGCCATTATAATTTCGGGATTGGTTTAGCATTGCTGAATTCTAATATTGAGATGAGAAAGTGTTTTGGAGAAAGGTACATTTTCATTATTTTAATTATGTAAATTCTCACTCGGGTCATGTCATATCAGCTGAACTCAAAGGACTACGCGTTCCTTTCTGAAAGCAAAGTTACAAGAATAAAGGCTTGTGCATATAAAACAAACATATGCAAAGGATTTAAGGCTGACAGTAAGATTGTGTATTGAATTTTCATAACACAGCAAATAGTGGAAATACAGTGACTGTGAAAATGTGTCTGAATACTAACCCATTACAGATATTTGCACTTCGTCTTTCGTTGTCCTGGTACCTGTTTGGTACCTAAGTACATATTTCTGTTTGTCTGAACGTTGAATTTTTCGTATCCAAAAAGTTCTATATTCATCAAGAAACATCTTCTCATCGTATGCTTTTAGAATGGAAAATGTTGATAAAGAATTCCCGGTTGCAATCATTGTTTGGCTGTCACTATTTATGTAAATGGACACTACGCTGCCATTGATGAATGCAATATTGCGAAACAACTGAACAGCATCGCCTGGGCAAACTGACTTAGTAGTTATTTCTGTACCTGAAATTGGAGTTTATGCATAAGATATTCAATATTAATAATTAGCTTCCCAAGCACCTTGTGCAATAATAATAATAATAATAATAATAATAATAATAATAATAATAATAATAATAATAATAATAATTAGTGATGTATTTTAAGATAGTCAAACGAATCGGCAACCTTAACGGCGTTGACTCAACTGGGTGGGCATCTGATAAACATTCCATTTCTGACAGGATGGAGAAAAAGATGTGTACTATACAAGTTGAAAAAATGTAAATGAATTAGGATTTTGTCAAAGTCTGAACAGCATAGGCAAGCACGGATGGCTGTAGGAATGTATAATAGCATAAATCAAATGAATGTTTAAGTTAAAACATGATCATTATCAGAACAAAATCTAAACAATGCAAAAGAATAGATGAACCAAAATCGGACAAGGTACAAACATACAAACATGTGCAATTCATAATAGGTTTACTAGATAGTTATGGCAGACATATAACAGGCACAGCAAGCACTAATAGATTAATCCGTGCATATATATATATATATATATATGATATATATATATATATATATATATATATATATATATAGCAGATATATATATATATATATATATATATATATATATATATATATATATCCAAAGGAAGGTCTAAAACATATTAGCAACTGCCGATGGATGAATTTCTTCTCAACATTAGTCTGAAAAAGACCCTAGGTCCACCGAGTAAACATTGTGACTAATGGCATTTAGATTAAATTTGAAATTGATAAATGTATACTTATAAGTACTAAACTAGCAGATAGAATGTACCATAACAAACCATTATATATGAAGGATGAGGAAAGCAATCATTTCATTACAAGACAGTGGTAATACTTTCTAGGGCAATTTCATTTGTGTAGTCACAGTTACGAGATACTCTGCTGGCATCGTAGACTTAACCAAAATATGGGTTGCAATAGGCATGGTGCACTGCACCCAATTTATAATGCAAACAGACTATAGGAGTCACGGTACTAATTCAGTTCCCATAGTAAACCCATGCAAACACCATGATATTAAAAATTCAATAACTTAAAATTTCTGAGTGCCCATGATCAAACCTATATTTATCAGTATAGATGAAACCTGGATGTCAGCTTCTGTGTAGAGGAAAGGATATGAGCCGCGGCAATTTCTGGACCTGCATGTGTTTGAAAGATGTGCTTTCAATTCTGCACCAAAGAGTCAGGTGCTAATTTTAATAATGAGTGTTCCAAACTCAAGACTGTTAAAGGACTGGAATTCCATCAATAAAACAATGTCTTTATCTTTTTTTTACTTACAACTAAGATAAGCTCTGAAAAGATTATTTTTCCTAAAACATAACTTACATTATTAAATAATCCTGGCCACCCAAACCCATATATACTCTATTTTATGTTCACCCATTACCAGGCTGGTTCCCATTTTTCCATACCATTAGTACCGTGTGTCCTATATCCACCCCTGATTTTCATGACAGCCCTAGGAATAGTAGTTTAATACACAAGTAAGCAATGTGCATAGTTCTGCTTGTCAAAGATTACATTAGTGAATATTAAATTATATTGCAAGTGTTTATTTTCACCTAAAGAGGAATGGTGCATTTCAGGCAACATTTAAATATATGAGCTTTATTTAAGAAAATCAGAAAAAATATTAAAATAAAGCTGTCTAAAACGAGTCATCTTTTTTAATATCACCATTTATCTCTCTTCAATTTAATACTGAAATATATGACCAGCCTTGTCATATTATGTAATTAAGGGGTTAAAGGTCAAGGTGACCATCTACATCTACATGTATTATTACAGAAAAAGAGATTTAAATGACAAAAATTACCTAAAATTCCTCCCTGAAGACATATAATTTAAAACTAAAGTAAGGTAGACATAAGTCCATTAAAATGCAAAATATGAAGTTTCAAAACATTCACTGAAAGAAATTAGTGGGGTGAAAAGTCATGAGAGGTCATCCCCATTAAGGATGGTGGAAGAGACCTAAGTGATCATATCTGACGCATTATGTTTCAAAACACAACTCGGAAATATCATATTGCTTACTATAATTACTCTAAAGATGGTAAATTATATAAATTTTATATATGTATTGCTAAAACATGAACCAAAGTGCAAAACACTCCACCTAACATAGTCAAATCTACACCCTGTGCCCCCTCCCCCCTTCTTGGCAGCAATTGATATATCTGAATATATGTTTAATATCCCACTGAAAGTCACTCTGTGATTTACAAAAGGTATTACTTTTGCTTGTTATCCACAAATAGAACCATATGATTGCAATTATGGTAATGTTGATTACACCTGCATATGTGGAGTCACTGTATTGCTGTAGCTGTCTATAGGAGTCACGGTACTAATTCAGTTCCCATAGAAAACCTATGCAAAAACCATGATATTAAAAATTCAATAACTTAAAATTTCTGAGTGCCCATGATCAAACCTATATTTATCAGTACAGATGAAACCTGGATGTCAGCTTCTGTGTAGAGGAAAGGATATGAGCCGCTGCAATTTCTGGA
Source organism: Megalonaias nervosa (assembly GCA_016617855.1). Taxonomy (NCBI): domain Eukaryota; kingdom Metazoa; phylum Mollusca; class Bivalvia; order Unionida; family Unionidae; genus Megalonaias; species Megalonaias nervosa. The sequence goes on from JAECUM010054416.1 coordinate 4,941, forward strand.
CCTGCATGTGTTTGAAAGATGTGCTTTCAATTCTGCACCAAAGAGTCAGGTGCTAATTTTAGTAATGAGTGTTCCAAACTCAAGACTGTTAAAGGACTGGAATTCCATCAATAAAACAATGTCTCTAATTTTGTTTTCACTTACAACTAGGATAAGCTCTGAAAAGATTCTTTTTCCTAAAACATAACTTACATTATTAAATAATCCTGGCCACCCAAACCTATATATACTCTATTTTATATTCACCCATTACCAGGCTGGTTCCCATTTTTCCATACCATTAGTACCGTGTGTCCTATACCTTCCGAGGAAGATGCTTGATAATCATGAAAGAGTATGCGGAGACAGAAAAAGAACGCACGAAAATGCATAAAGCTGAGATTAGAAGAATTCACAGCTTTGGTAAAACAATTATCCCTTCTTAAAAATAAATGAAGAATAAATCAATACCAACACAGAATGGTGAAATATGAAATATCGTAATGGCAATCAAATGCACAGCAGGGACAGCTCATCTGAAAAGCAGATTAACATCCTAGCGCGGGCACATGGAGATAGCTGTAACTGGGTGAAATAACTATACTAATAGACCGACGGCTGTGTACGGCGCAGCAATACCTATCGTCTGAAAAGTTATGGTATGGTACAAGTCATCAAGCCTGATTACTGTGCAGGATGCAGGAGAGTTAAATAAAACGGTAAATCACATCAACAGGGAATGCTACAGACTAGTAGCACTGTACAAATGCAAAAGCAAAGATATATCTCAGCATTTCGGTGTGCATGTTATCTAGGTGATTTTATCAGAATAAGAAAAGGTAGATAATTCGGTCTATGTTACCACTAGGACGCAGCATATGTAACAATATATTGTTGGAAAAAACTATATATAGCTAAAATACTTACCTGATGACAATCTTGATAGTACATTTATCAGCAAAAGCAAACACCAATGCATGGATTCAGTCATTTTCATCTGCCTAGAAAGTAAAAACAAATAATAATCCACTTAGTCCCTGGACCTGAAGATTTTAATAACGGAAAGTTTATCGACAAATAGCAGCGGGGGGGGGGGGGGAGGGGGGGTTTCCTACAACTTTTAAGGAAATTCCCCTTTTTGAAATCAACCCCTTCTACGAAAATGGCACCAAGGTCAATTACAATAAACCGAGGCCTCTAACGTGACACTTACCCGCCGCTTTATTTTCCTCTTGGCTTTAGTGTGTCAAGTTTTTATGCGCCCTCGTTCACTGACCCGAGACATCCATGTTGGTTCTTGCTTCCCCCCCCCCGCTGTTGTGTGCCTTGACAGAGTCTAGGGGGTGGGGGTAAAAATGTATTCGTCAGGTGACAGGTATCTCAGCCAAAAATTGTGTCTTGACCTTTGCAATATCGTGACCAAGGATCATATAAATTTATCGTGATAAATCCACGAGGAATCGCTTGCACTTGTGAGAAGAAGTTTATAAACTTGATCATATCCATGTCACCGGAACACCAAGTCTGGTGGATGTTCCTTAGTGTGTGGGTATCAGCACCATTAAAGACAACAAGAAGATTGCAGTTATCTCTGATCACTTTAGGTATTTGCACATATCGCTGAGTAACATATGTATTATCGGTGTTGTTGTGTTTGCCTCGAGAAAATATACGAGCAAGATTTGATTGTTTGTCTAGCATCACATCATCTTATACTACGAGATTACTGATGTCCCAGATGAGATCATCTACCAACTGCTCATCGTTGATGCCAGTAATAAAATCAATAACGTCATTGGCATCAATCAATCTTGAATTTTTATTAAAATCTTTAGGCACGTTGTAGCATCACTGATCAGCTACAGATGGTGCCACTAAATATAACTTATCCCACTTAAGCCGTCTCAATGTCATGTTAAGTAACAATTGCTTCTTACCAGACCCAGACGGACCTATGATAATTGCTCTGATGGAATTTGGTAATGCTCGATGATGCTTAACTGGCTCTAGCTCTCGTGTCGCTGAGAAGTCAATCACATTCTTGTTATAAAAATATAATAAGCATATGGATTTATACTGTGTTCGATGCAGAGCACCCACCGATACCAGTGGATTAAAACAATAACGACGAGGAATAAAAAGCGTGCACACACAGGCAAGTGTGCGAAATGCGGCACATAAATATATAAATTTGTCTCCTCATCGGTAGCGATGGGAACAAAATGTGGTGGCGATAATTGCTACAGGCCCCATGGGCTAAGTATCCTGGCGAGAAGCATCTTTATTGATATAATTATTGTGGTCCTGGAACCCGACTTGATATACGACTTGACAAGAAAGATCAACCAAGACAAGGAGAGCATCCAATAAATGCGATTGATGAAGCGTGAAATGTTCATGATGTCGGGTATAAAAATCCAGATCTACAACAACGACATATTGCAGACTTGAAGTTAATTCACTCTCTAAAGTCTGTAAAAAAATAAATCTCTCAAAGAATCGCTTGCTAATTTATTGACAAGATCTGCGATGAAATCCAATCTAGTGTTAGGGGCTGGTAATTAATCATAGATAACTATTATATGGTGTCAATATATTATAGCCAAAGAGGATATTGGAGGGGTAGAGCATCAATTAGTAAACTTGATGATGCAGCAGGTGTCACACGTTTTGTTGCCGCAGATTGGTTAGCACGACAGACAATATGGCAAATTTATCTAGCACCACCTAAATAAATTCAGTACGCACATTTTGATATCGGTACCCCCAACGAAGTTCATCAAGCAGATATTTTGTTTTTACCACATGATACTATTAAAACTGGTTGATGTCAATTGCGCACATACTAATACGCGTTGAAGTAGATATAAAGAAGCAGAACCATTATCAACAAAGACAGCAATTAAAGTCACATATACCTTTGAACGAATTTATCAACGTGACGGCCTGCGATGGCCACAGCTGCTACAGGTTGATCCTGACAAAAGAATTTCTTGGTGCAATAACATCTCTGATGCAACAATACAATGTTAAAATCAGACTAGGGCACACCGCCATTCATCGCAATCAGGCAATCGTTGAGCGAATTAATCGAACATTTGCTGAGCGATTGTTTGGATATCGGTATGCGAAGGAAATATCCGCCAACCTTAAGTCTCTGATCAAAGTTCAGGCGGACTCGAGATCTCGTGAATGGGTTGCAAGACTATCAAGTGTGATAGCTGCGTTAAATAATGAGATTACTCGTGGAATTTCTATGAAGCCCATTAATATAGACTCGAAGAAACACATACCATTTAAGCGACATGACTCTTCCTTTCAGAAACAATTTCTGGGTAATGTGACTGTCAGATATTTGTATGAACCTAGTGAACTTGAAGGTGGTAAAAAGGAGCAACTGATCCTATTTGGAATGTGACCACACATAAAATTTCCGGCGTGGTAAGATCTACTGATAGGCCTTCAATCTACAGATTAGATTCAATGACCCCTCAACGCGGTTTTGACCGTGAACAATTACAAGTAATTCCCGAAGATACACAATTACCACCAGCATGGATTCACTAGCAAAACAAGGAGCTAGCTCCTCGACGCCGATTACACTCAAAACAGGTTAGCATCACATTTTTCACGTGTGTGACCGAGACTACTGTCAATTATATCCACTGTAAATTATCTTGGATTAATATTCGAATCCTTGTTTGAAGACAAGGGCCACAACATTACTGTGTTACAGCAAGCACAATGATTATTTCGTCGTTGTTTTAGTGTCGTTATATATTCACTATCAATTTTAAAGTCGCGCTGATATGTTTGTCACATTGCTGATAACCAGGTAATTTTTCCTTACTATATCGTTTAATAAGAATGTGTTGATTTCCTGAGTTTGATTATTATTAATTGTGCAGTCTATAATAATCCTCCGTAGCTGAGACATTCTTCTGACTCTTGATACTGCTAGATAAGCTAAATTTGACCATTCGATACTATCATTGACAATCCAAATATTAGTCTGCGAAATAGTTAATCCCTGTGATGAATGAATGGTTATAGCATATCCTAGCGTCCACGGTAATTTCTCCCGGGATTCAGGTCCCGGCACTAGCGCTTTCTCAACAGCATCAATCGGAACTAAAACGATATCATTTAATACAAGTTTTTGTTTCTCATTGGCTTCAGGAATTTCAACATCAATATTTTGTTTGTGAGTATCTGCTGGGTCATAACATAATGGGACTGGTTGATCTGAAAACTTTTCTTTATGTAATAGAAATAATTTTCGCTGAAGTGAGTCACGAATTATTTTTCCAGATGCTACTATCAGATCGCTAGGGTGCCATAAATTCCAAAAATCGTCGTTTGTTGTCTCTGGAATTATCTCACGCATTATCAAGCACTGGATGCTATCCGGCTGCAGTCTCATTAACATTTTGAACTATTTCAGCGATTTATCAATAGGTATATGATCATCAAGTATTTTCTCATAATAATCTATAAATTCTTTCAACAGCGATGTGGCGATTCGACGATAAAAGGTGGTGTTTGGCCATGATCACCACTCATGATAACAGCAGTATTTTTTGTCAGTACCCAATGAAGAAACATTTTAACACATCTCGAGATACCGTGCATATCTCTTCCCAGATAATGATCTTAGGAATATATTTCCCACCCATTCGTTCAGGTGTCCACGCATCCGCCTTACACCTTAAAAAACTGTGATAAATTTGGGATTTGACACCTCATCTATCTGGCAAGCCGGTGTGTCGGAGTTAGTATTACCATGTATAAACCCTTAAATAATTTTATCACGCATGTTGTTTTACCAGAACCGCCAAGCCAATTAAGATAAACAGTTTTATGTCTGGCCATAGGATCATACACCGATGGTGCTGATGATGGTTGTGACATCTGACTATTTTTGTGATATATCTCAACAGGGTTATAATCAGCAGGTTCAGAATAATCAAGTATCAGCTCATTCTTGACTCGCCATTCTCCCCATTAAGTATCACAGATTCCTATATCACATTCAGCTAACAATCATATATTTTTTTGCTGATATAAAATGAATCTGTGGCGACTGTAACCGAGGTTTCAGGAAATCTGTTTATTATCGATAGCAGGTTTAATTACACATACTCAAGCATCGAAGATCTCAAATGAGTATATTGTGGCGAGTCGCTGTCATCATAACACACTATAGTTCCTAATTTAGTTCCATCGTTCATATATGCAATTTCCTGCCACGAAAATGTGTCTTACTGGTTGTGTCAGAGATTATAAAATCAAGTTCACCATCGTCGCTAATGCAGCGTCGTCGATGATTAAATGAGGCTCCTTGTGTAAATTTGCCAATGCTTTTCCTGCCCAAATACTTTGCCACAACATCCGTTGTGGGTGATCTCCTAGCCGTTGTCACTCTCATGTCCTGGCATCCAAACCTGCTTCTGTGGGCGATATGAGATTATTGCCTCACTCACGGTTAACGATGTCAGTATCTTCACATCAAGCAGATATCGCACCAGCACGATTGGAGCCCAACCACGTTCATTCTTCACACAGCAATCAATCAGGTTCACCTGTGGGTCAGGTTTATTTGAAATGTCGCCCAAACCAAACAAAAGTAACAGGATGAACATGTCCGCGCGATAAAGATCGCCACATGGCAGTACAAATTGGTCGAATCTACTATCTTCATCACTCTGGAATAACCATACCGACACTGGATCGGTTTTACTGATCTCATTTATATATATATATATATATATATATTCAAATATATCACCACTCATTGCCTCCTTGACCAGGGACAGGGGCAAGGCCAGCACTAGCTGCTCACTTGGAAATATGGTTATACTCTGGTTATTGTTCTGGCCTCGATCGGAACTCTTAATCGTTTTTCCAGTTCTGCGATGTCGCTGATCGTTGCTCCACGTGGTCGCACTTTGACTTCCCACGAGTTTATTTTTTCACGTCGCAGATTTGAGAGACCCTTCTCTCGCAACGCGTTCATAAAATGTTCTGTGATTCTCTGGGCGACACAATTTAGGGTAACACTAGCCGTAGTGCTAGCGCCACTTCGCATAAATCCCATAAACAACTGCAGTCACCGGGTATGCTCTCTCGTAGTATGGTTTGCCAATGCCAGTTAACATTCCTGGTCTAGAATTTTTATCTAACACTGCAACACCCCCGGGGCTAACACTCTGGGTGTCAGCACTCGGGCGGTTTCGTAATTCACAGACAGGGTCATGTTTATCGCGGATAATCAACGTTACGTCGTCATCGTTACCATCGACGTTAGCATCGATTGCGGCAACAATAAATTTTATTCTGAGAAAATATCTTTGTTCGCCTGGATCCACAAAATTAGTGATAGTCCTTGCTTCCTGGTCATTCATGTTAGCATTGCTGAAAATATTGTCACGTTTTTACTCTGAATGTTGACCAGACATGCGTTGCATTATCATCTCTAAACTCCTTCTTAGCCATACAGATACGATCAATCAATCCCAGATTAACATCACCTAATACGCGCCTGGTTTTAACACTTTGTGTTGGGGGACCAAAGATCGAATCTAGCATGAGAAAGTTTGATTGCAGATAATCCATTATATAATTAAAGCAAATATATATTTAAATTAATCTTCAATTTGTAATATACAATGACTCGAGCAAACAATAGTTGCATATTGTTGATGATTGGATCCACAACTCCGTGTAATAAGGCTTGTGTAACGGATTTCTGTGGATACCACTTGCAAAGTGTACAACGAAATAGTCTAGCACCAAACCAATGTTAAAAATGCACCAGGAGGGTCAAAAGGGAAGCGCAGTTGTGCAAAACGTGTGGAGGTAGAAAATACAGAGATTTGAAGCGCTATGATGATTTAAAAAAAATATGACGGCGTTGAATCTCCAATAAGAGATGATGGAGACTATCTCGCTAGATTTTCGGGATCTATTGATGCTAACATCAACGATCCTGAGTAGTCGGCGGATAGCATGCCACAGACAATAACTGTTAAATACCCTGGCTACAATAGCCTTGACAGAATCAAGAGACGGGGTACAAACAAACTCATGAAGCAGTAGCACCGGTTAATATAAATATATGAGAACGATTACACTGTAAGTGAGAGTTCTGGTGTAAAAAATAGGGGTGTACAAATAATGACCATGAGCAGTAGCACTGGTAAATATAAATATGTGAGAACTGTAGCACTGTATATACCCACAACCAAAAAGGGTATACCCTCATGAACCAGCGGTAAAACTGGTAAATATATGAGAACGATAGAACTGTAAGTGAGAATCCCCTGACCATGTCAGGGACAAAGTCCTGGTGTAAAACACCAGGGGGGTACAACAACCAAAAAGTACCACAATGACAAAAAAGCCAAAAGTGTACAATAAGCCCAAAATACCCAAATTAATGAAGCAGTATCATCGGTAAATATATGTGAACAGTAGCACAGCATATCCACAACCATAAAGGGTATATCCTCATGAACCAGCAGTAGCACCGGTAAATGTAAATATAGGAGAACAGTAGCACTCTAAGTGAAAGTCCTGATGTAAAACACCACAAATAATGACCATGAAGCAGTAGCATCAGTATATATAAATATATGAGGACAATAGCACTGTAAGTGAGGAAATACACCCACACAGCTCTTATTGTCTATTTATGCAATTATTTCTGCGATTAAAAAATTACATGAACCTACCCCTGTCACCAGCGGTGACAGGGCCGGTGGTGGGGATATGCAGGTTTCTGGAAAGCTAACGTCAGACTCTGGATTGGTTGAAGTTGCTGATATCATCGTGATTGTTGATGGTGTCGTATTAGAGACAATTTATTCAGTAGTGTGAGTGTGCGATCGGTCATTATTTTTTCCCGCCTGATTCAAATCTCTGTTTGTATCACCCTTGTCTCCCTTGTCCCTGACAAGGACGGTGTCACTGGCGATGGTGTCAGGGGCAGGTCTGTCGCTTCATGGTAAATCTTGATCATTACTACGAAACATTGATCCGATATTACTCCGTTGTTGAGCCTCGATGATATCATCTCGACAGTATGCCGTGTGCATGTATTACAGCGTTGTATATTCGTGTAACTTATCAACCCCGCACGGCGATAGCTTCTTAACGATGATTTTGAGAATACCAGTTGCGCAGGTTATGACGGCAACACCTATTCCTATCGCTGGTGCTATCGCGTATGTGGATTATAATGTTATGATTATCGTCACTGTTTCAACGACCACGGCGGATGCAGCATACACAATCATGTCAGTGACAACGATACGTCTGCGATATTTTTTTTGCTTGACTGCATATCGATCGACGATATTTTTCAGCGATGATTGCCACAAGCATACTTGTTCATATATGAAGCGTTGAACGTCAATAACTCCTGGTTTGTTTTAATCAGGAACGCGGTTGGAAGTGATTAGTTCATTATGAAGAGTGTTAATACTCTAAGTGGGAGGTGTGCGTCCAATTCAAGACAACACTGGTACGACAATCTTTGTGATTTTATCGAGTTCAGTGTTTATCGAATTGACTCTTGAGTTGATGTTGGTGAGCTCATTGTTAATAATGTCGATTGTTGTTTTAATGTTGCCTAGATCAAAACGTTGCGTATAAATTTCAGCGAGCTTGATGATAATGACTGTTAAATTTCCAAAGAAATTATCCATGGTTCTATTTATGTTTCTACAAAAATTAATAAAAGCGGTTACTCGATTAGCATATTCAGATCTAAACGTGGTCATTCCATCATTGATTATCTTTAACGAGGTCGTCATCGGAATGTTGATGTTGTCCACGTATTTCTTCGTTTCAGCGATCATTGTTCTCTCAAATTAGCAATGCTATATCCACTCATGTTGAGATCGCCAGCCATTGTATCACCGGCTTTAGGAACATAATTACTGATCGCAGTTCTGATCGTGGCGTCTTTGTTGTCCACGTATTTTTTGTTGACACGTCATTGTCTGATTTTGGTACTCTCACACTGATATCTATGTTCCTGCTCATGTTGAGATCGCCATACATTATATCTCCAAATCTTCTAATAGGTCCAGTAATCTCTCCCATCAGTGTTAGAAATGATTCTTCCGAGATTTTAACTTTATCGGTTTTAGTAAACACCACTAAGTTATCTTCCGTCGCGCCTGGAACCCGCAGAATAATATCTGCCAAAGGGATATTTCTCGTCTTTAACCGTCCTTGCTCATCCTAAAAAACAACAACCTCATTTGTGTCAACATCGGCGAGACAAAAAAAGATCAGCAAGTTCATCTCGTATTGCATATTTGGATAAATCAATATCACCCTGGGGCTTGCCTTGAGCAGATCTTCCGTAAACATCAACCATCATAAACTCATAGTGTATTACACTAGAACCCGCTTAAAACGACCACTTATATTCATGCACAACTTTATGAGGCGGCGCTGATGACCTTGACACTGCTTTAAGTATAGCAAGTAGTTCTGGATCGCATGTAGGTGGATCCGTTGTTGTCTGTGTTGGTAATGTTGAATAACAGGCAGAATCGCTATTTTAAAAATTCTTTTGGTGGCGCCAGCCCATACGAATCAAAATAAACAACTCCTCGTGGATCAACTGCATATGCAACTCAATGAGTACCTGGCACAGAACTTCCATCAAAATTAATGATACCGGTTTCGATGATATTTGGTTGTTTTGGTAACTGATCATGTATACAAAAACACCTCTGAAGTTTTTTTATGTTTAATCGCCGAGCAGCATCAAGTAAATCAAAACTGGACATGGGAAGCATTAATGAAGCGTCCCCGGCGGTTTCAGACCTCGACTGTACCGGTTCCCTGGCAATCTTAGGCCTGAGCAGCTTGAGGCTCGCCACAGCTTTCATTTTTTTTTTTAGGTCAGACCGTGTCCTGTCGCTTTCTTTAATGCCATCCGGGCAGCAGTTCCAACAGCACCAAGTGCAGCTTTTTTGCAACAGCTGGGGTAGAAATGGCAGTCAGTGTAGGTATATCTGCAAGAAGTGGCAATATACCACCAGTCGTTGCTATGTCATTAATGGCAGACGCAGAAAGATCAAGTCTGACGCCGGTCTTTGTTTTCTTGGCGTTATTGAAATAACTGAGTTGTCGTTCTGTTAGTGGTAATTTATTTAGGCCTTCCAACGCTGTTGATATCAGCAATATTTTTTTTTCCCAGAAATCTTTTTCGATGCTGATTGTAGCTTTTTCATCTGATATGGCAGTATAATATCATGGGAGATTTAATTACTGATCTATCCAGCTGCTTTGCAATAGATCAAGAGTGATCCAGTTACATGTTTTCCACTGGAGCATCCATGACTCTCATTCGTCCGCCAACACCTTCAAGCAGCATTGTTTTATCTGACAGCATAACAACAATTGCTTTGTAATTAGCAATAGCAGCTGGTAGTGTTACACGAGCTTGAAAATATATGTCAACGACAGATTGTCAAAACAAATCCAAATGTTCCAACAAGAAGTAATTGATCGGATATAATGTTGAGAAATGTCGCTGAGATATTTGCAGACCGATGTCAACATTTTGATCACGCCCCCATAAATGTCATCAAACGATGATATGCACGTGCTACTTGATTGTTATCAAAATTCAGTAATACTTCTTCAGATGGTTTTTGGTGTCCGTTTATTGTTAGAGAGACTTCACTAACTCCGACCTTATCAAACACCATTAGTTTTCTCTCCTGCGAGTCTACTCTAGCAATATTCTGAAGCGCTATAAAAAGTATGTCGTAGGGAAACAAACACCTTGCTGTGATGATATTTGCCATGTAAATAAACCATTAACTTACTTCGTATGCTGTCTGTGGTCATTGTTAGCCATGACAGCGTTTACTTACCACCACTATCCATAAAAGATAGCAACCGTTCTTCTTCAGCGAGTGATGGTATCATTGTTGGCATCCCCAACGAGAGTTTTGTCAGTGTCACCTTACCAGCATCAACCCCAGCAGCACGCCATATTGCATCATTGTCAGCGGCTTTTCTCACAAGTACTAGCGTGTGTTTAGCGCCAAATATAACTTTTCTAACACGTCTGCAGAATCCAAAGATATGTGACAGTGGAATTACGCATGAAAATTCTTTATCGTCTTTAACATTGCTCGTCGTGCTGCAAATCCCAGTTTAAAATTTTCAGTTCCAGTGGCGTTCAGTGTTACGTTACGGTTCTCAGGTTGATCAGTGGTATCTTTGCCAAACATCATCGACGGACCAGCTGACCGCGAATAAGTATCGGAATATCTTGCCAGACCCAGTATAGTCGTGGCAACGTCAACATTTTCGAGACATGATTCTATATTCTTTCCGTCAATGCTGTATGTGGCACTGTTGAACAACGCCATAGCACCATTATTAACAAAACCAAGCTGATCTACAACTCCATAAGCTGTATTATCTGCCCTCACAAGCCGACAATCGACCTCAGCGGGCGGGAAGTATCTGCTTGTATCTTGGGCTTGAAGTTCAATTCGTCCACGTGAGTCAGGTACACGTGCATCATAAGAATAACACTGATAATCACACACCGATTCATCTTTAAGGACTGGTGCATCCATGTCAAATGCAGGATCAGATACACGCTTGAACATCTTATTATGTACGCTATCGTCTAACACGAAGACCACTTCCTGCTATTAGACTTACAGTTATATTTTTTCTCTCTCGGCAGCTTGTTGTTTTGTCCCTGACAATGTTAAGGGCACACCAGCTAATTCGTTCAACCGTTGATTTGCAGCTTGATTTATTCACACTTTTTGGCATTACTTCAATGCTGGGAAGTTTTACTGGCTGCGGTTTTCGTCGTATTAATCGTGTTAGTCTATCCTTGATTACTCAGAATGCTTTATCAGCAACATCACCAACAGTACCAATACCCTTATCACCAACAACGTCAATGACTTTCATTCCTAGTTGTTTTACAATCGGTATCGCATTTGGAGCTATACTTCTGAATCGACCTTGAACAGCATCGCCGAGTCAATCTCCGTAGATACCTTTATATGTTGGTAATCGTAAATTTATCACCCTGGCTATTACAGGTCCACGTTGAGCATTATGTATGATGATAATATTTTCTTGTCACTGATCTAATTGCATACTGGTCGTTGTCGAGATTCGTCTCTGTCGAGATAAGTCACTGTAGTAATCATTGGTGATTTCATCAACAACTGCCCGATAAACATTAATATCCATGATACCGCCTGTGAATAATCGCTGACAAACAGCAGTTGTTTCATTGGTGATTTCTGGGGAATTATTGCCGGCCCTTCTTCCGCCAATAAGAATGTATAGTCTATCAGCATCAGCAAGGACGTTATTGGAATACGTGGTAATAATAGTAATACGATTTCAGTGAAACCTGAATCCTTATATTTCTGCTTTAGATGCTGATACTGTTCGAGGATTGTTGGTGATCTTGGAGTCGGGGTGTCTACTTTTTTCGTCGCTGCTCTTGAGGTTGATTTCCTTTCTCGTTCTGCTTTTTCAAGTTGCCGCATCATTCCTTCTTGTCGTTGTTTCCTTTACTGTCTTGCTCGCTCAATATACTTCAGCCCGGGTAAAACTTTTAAAGTCTTCATCGTCACTTCTGACTTGCTTAGCACTGGAAATAATGCGATACATATATTTACGCCAATCAACACGCCTTTTTAGATCATTAACATACTCAGGTTTGACATACTTTTCTCTTTTGTGAAACCCAAACGCAGAAATATCAAGTAGTTTGTCCTTATCTAATATAGCTCCAAGACCATCCTCGGTAAATTTATCTACTTGATCAACTCTGAATTTCACCACCTCCTCCTCTACACCCATTTCTGGAATACGATCTTTAACTGCGACGACCTCAGCAAGAGCCTCATCAATACCTGCAGATAATTGTGGCTGAGTATCGGCTATCTCTCGAAGAATCGTTTTTGTTTCTTTTAGTTCTTTCCGCGATTTCCACAGTCGACTTAGCGGTTTGCTCTAATGTGGGAAGAAACCCCTTAGTAGCCTCGTGACTTGTTTAAATAATTACGCACCATCTTCTGCAAATTCTACTCGAGACCCCTGGCGTTGTTGTAGTTGTTGATTGGCAGAATCACGAACGGGGAGATATTTCTTAATTGCCTCTAGTCGCTTTCCAGTTTGTTTCGCTGTACGAGATTCCATGGTTAGCACAGAATCGCTCATTGTCATTGATGAAATGATGATTTAATTACGTCACCTGACCTCTACTTTTTTACCCCACCCCCTTGACTGTCAAGGCACACAGAAGCAGTTTGGGCGAGGATCAACCCGGATTTCTCGGGTCAGTGAAATTTGACACAAAAAAGTGAAGTGGAAAATAAAGCGGCGGGGTAAGTGGCACGTTAGAGGCGTCGATTTATTGTTATTGACCCTGGTGCCATTTTCGTAGAACGGGTTGATTTCAAAAATGGGAATTTTCTCAAATGTTGTAGGATTGGCCACCCCGCCCCACCCAGCTGCTCGAATGCAATTTTAATTATGAGACTAACTAAATAATGACCTGTATATTATTGATGCGTGTTGGAATAAAGCACAAGGTAACGTGACATTTTTGTTCAAAACATGATTGTCTTTTTTCAACCAAGCCGACACCTTTCTTGGAATTTTTTTAATACTGTGATAAATTGTATTCGACGTATCACAAACATTACATAGCTGTTCTTTTGAAAGAGCCGATCGTATCAGATATGTAGGCATTCT
>JAECUM010054417.1:0-13983 GCA_016617855.1 Megalonaias nervosa
TGTGTGTGTGTATGTGTGTGTGTGTGTGTGTGTGTGTGTGTAGCCTGTGCATTATGTGAATGCATGTTCAGGTTTACAATAATGCTGTATGTTATTAGACACGTATTGTGTGAATATAGTTGCTAATACATTCAACTTAAAATATCGTTTATATCGATTTTTCTGACACTTCAGTGATTCCTTTCAGTCATCGATTTGAAAGAGGGATGAGGAATGAAGAGTGTAATTAATAATAAAGAAATACAAATACAATGATTTTAAATATTCTCCTTCTCATAAACAGAACATTATTATTAAAATTGTCATTAAAATTATTATTATATTATTATTTAATTGTTATGTTTATTATTATTATTAAAATGATGCTTATTATTATTATTAAAATTATTATGTCTGTTATAGTTAAAATTACTATTATATTATTATTAAAATTGTTATGTTTATTATTATTATTATTAAAATTATTACCATATTATTATTATTACTTCTGTTTATGTTGCTAGTTTGGATTGTATTGATTGATGCGCTCTTTCAGATCGAGATCGAGAGAGAGAGAGAGAGAGAGAGAGAGAGAGATACAGGAGTCGTTCTGGTCTCCAATTGCGGACTTGTCACTCCGGGCGATGAAAGTGTTTGTTTACATTGCTGGGGTGCTGAGAGGAAATTGGTTCGAACTGCAAGAGGAGGTCAGAAGTATGAATCCCAAGTGGCACAAGACTGAAATACCGAACGATCATACTTTGTAGCGTCTAAAGTATTTCATTTCTAACTCAGTTATTATTGATCATGAAGTTGGCAGCAGGTCGTTTTAACAATAATTCAAATTACAATTACAATGCATATAATTCATAATAAATTCAAGGACTCCACAGACATAATTCATATCTAATATTATAGAATTAAAGAATAAGGAACAAAAGAATAAAGCATGTTACAAGAGAAACTAAATTACTTTCCATAATGTCTTTTACACACAATGAATTGCATCGCGGTCCTAGAAAAGTCTTTAGGGCACGATAATATTTATTTTCCTTACCTGCAAGAGGATGTCAGAAGTCTGAAGCCCCAATTGCACAACATTTAATCAATCTCTTTACGCTGTGTATTTATCAATTTTTAGAGCTCACAGCTGTGTCCAGTAAAGGACAAAATTTGTTACATCGCTTTTCATTCGCACAGCTGGTTAGTCAGTTAGAAACATATCAAGCCACCTGACTCTAGACCTTTTGACCTCTCTCTCGTTTGCATGTATTTTTAGCTTGCGTGCGGTGTAAATACAGTTACAAGCATTTTCAATTTTCTAACATTGTTATATATTATTGTCATGAATGATGTAAATACAGTCGCTGATACCTGCAATTTTGCCGAAACTAAAATGTCGTTTACCTAGAGTGACATGTAGGAGGGATCACTAATATTTTTTCTGCAATGTGAAACACTGAAGTATGGAAAATAGGGAATATAAATCGGTCTAATTTTATTGAGAATGAAACGTTAAGTTATAGCAATATCAATTACATTGTTTGAAAATTCCTTGTAAATTCAAACAGCATAGTAGCATAATGATTGTGAGAGTTTACAAACTTTATATTCATGAAAACCTTTACAGGTCTTATTAGCTTAATGTTCAATTGTGAAGGTAAGCAAGTCACGTGAGAGATATTAGGTCTATTTTGACCTCGTGTGTGGATTTTTTGTGTTCTTTGTCTTGGACCGTAAAGCTGAAAAAGGCGTCAGTTTCACTTAGAACGAACGGTGTATAAATAATAACAGCTACTTGGCTAGTTCTGCAATGATGTTACGAATAATATCAGACCAAGCTGTATTCAGTAGAGATAAGTCAGTCGTGAATTTTGTAGGATTTCACTCTTTACAAAAGTTCGAAAATAAAATGGGTTTAAATTGCACCTCAGAAGCAAACTTTATAATTAGCACATGCTATTGAACAGAAAGCATGAAAACGCACTGTTTTGCAATTGTCTGCATATCTTGAACTGTTAACATTAATCAGAATTGCACTGTGATCAACTTTATATAATGGCTACTGAGATAATTCCCTGGAATAGCCATTTAACACTGATATGATTTTGTGCATGACAAAATAACATGAGCAAATATAATAATTTTCCACGCATTTCCAGCTTTGTGGAGATGATTCTCCGCAAGTAGCAAACAGGCATCGCCAACCTGTATTCGACAACAAGGTCAGGGTCTCAATGGGTTGCATAATTGGGGCGTTACTCATCTACGAAACGCCATGCCACCATCAACAACATTTTTCAAAGTAATTACTGATGCAGTGCCGACTGCTCCTACCTCAGTACTTTTTTGCAACCACGGTAGCGGCATTTGCTAGCAGTGCTATAATGCAGAAAAGGAATAGTATTATTCCACCAGTCGTTTGCGTTTGCGTCACCTCAGACTTCAAGAACTTTAATGTCATCGTGGTGTTGTTTTGTTGTTGTTGTTGTTGTTGTGAGGCTTAACGCCATTTTTCAGCACACGATAGGCTATACATGGCGGCCAGTATTAATGGTGGAGGAAGAAACCGGGAAATCCGCGGAAAGAACCACTGACCCACGAGAAGCTACTGGCAAGCTTTCTCACATATCCACATTCGCCGGGTGTTGTTTTGTTTGGTAGCATTAATCTGATTAAGTTGTGTTTGGCTTAACCGCAAAGGGACAATACCATTTAATTGTTCCGGATAAAGTTTCAGTGTGACCCCGCATTTGCTTCGTATTGCGTCCATTATATCTGTGAGTTGCTGATGCTGACATAATAATGATTTATGTGCCTGTTCGAACCGATCCCTGTAGCGTTCCAAAACGATCCCTAAGTTAATTTACCTGTTGTCGGTCCACATAAATATCTGAACCATGCGGCTTTCCACCTTGTGTGGCTACGCCATCAACAAGGAACCTTATCCTCCCCAAGACTGCTTTCTAAAGATCGGAGTTCGGTGTACCATTGTGTACGTTTCATCGATGTTCATTCCACAATTTCTTGCTTTGTTCCGAGTTCCCGGCCAAAACATTATTATATGTGTTTCTAGATAGAGCTTACTTTGCACCGGTGGATTTTTTCCATGTTTGCTCCATATATACTAATTTATTCCATATTCCATATTTGTATCAAATAACCCTGACGGCATTTTAAAACTGGGTTCATTGTAAATGAGGGTCTTTAAACAGCGGCACGCACGGGATTTTGGAGGACCCACTCACCGTATTCATCTATACAAACTGAGACGTTTTTTGCATTATTGACTGATACATGTGTGGTTCTAACGCTGGAAGACTTTTACTTGTATCTGTGTCTCTTTCGTCGAAAACATGAGTAACGTTTGCGACGGACCAACCTCCTCCTGCCTTTCGTCGTTGCTGAATCCAGCTTTGCCTAAACTTTCTTGAATTTGCGTCCGATAGTTTTTTCTCTTGCTCCCGGATTTATTAATTTTATTAAAATATTTTTGCTGACATAATAATTGGATCGATTTCATCTGATCTTTGGCGCGGTGATTTCAGCGACCTTCTTCCTGTTCCGCGATGTTCTGCAATCTTGGCAACAATTTCTTTGCTGGTTTATTCAGCGTTGCAAACTGTTGTTCTCAGCCCTCGGTGAGGTCTTCCAATGCGAATTAGTTGCAAATGTAACATATCTTTGACACATTTTTGCGTATGCCATATACTCGCGAAGACATTCCAGTTGACAATGTTTGGCTTTGCATTGATCGGCTAGCAGCCTATGCTATGAAATTGCTTGCGGATTTCATCATTGTATATGTTTATTATAGTTAAATTGCTTTAACAGTTACTTGCGGCTAGTCCGGCTCTATATTGTCTCAGGAGGCCTGTCCGCTATTCAAATCAACAGTGTGGAAACCAGGCGTGTCCTGGGTGGCCTCGTCAAGAATGTTACGAGACTCATCACATGATTGGTCGGCTGTACACCATGTCCAATGAATATTTGCGAGACTATGTACGTCTATGCCACAAAATATAATTAGCAAGTTACAGATCTATCGAGTTTCTAGAGGCACGAGTTATTTTTTTTATGTCAACCTCCAGAAAATATGTATGTCTTTTGTGTGACATAATGTCTTTATTTCAACCTTCAGAAAATATTTAGGTCTTTAGTGTGAGATAGTGTCTTTATGACAACCTCCAGAAAATATTTGCCATTTGTGGGACATAGTGTCTTTATGTCAACCTCCATAAAATATTTATGTCTTTCGTGTGACATAGTGTCTTTATTTCAACCTCCAGAAAATATTCTCGCGTGATAATTTGGATGCTCAAGCAACACATTATTACACGCGACAAAAACTATCTTCGTTTGAATGATGGTCGTCAAATGTAGGAGTTTTATCGACTGTGGAAAAGAAATAAATGGAGACGATTTCCTTCTCGCCGACGTCTCAAGCATTTTCGTAAAATCCTTTACTGCGTCATATTACGGCTGATCATCAGCTGAAGGAGCAATTATACATAACCTATACCACGACAACCATTCCAAAATCAGATTCAGCAACAGTTGGGATTTACCTTATCCTGCCGGTCCAAATACTAACGCGCAGACGAGTTCGGAAGCACGTCATTCTTCCTGGGTGGTTCGTACCTTGCCTGATCAGACAAATCGTGACTACAGAACCAGTGATTTTCTTTTTCTTGTTGCCATGTTGAATGTCATTTGTTGTGTAATGCAGCCATATCTTCATACTGTGTGCGATGCCGCATGAAAACTCGAAATCCAAATCCAACGCTAGTTCAAACACATAGTGGTCAAGTTGTGATCACTGGAATTATTCAGTGTATGAATTTCACGTTTATTAAAACAATGTCACTGGAAGTGGTGACTTGACCACATCAAAGAAGATACGGTAGACACTGTGGATCATATGCCCCTTTTGAAAAAAGAATTGCCGGTTTCAATGAATGTAGGCCTTGTGTTCGGCAAGATATACGAATTATAACAATTACCTGAAGCCAAGAGAAGAACCTATAAATCGTGTGAATGATGCCTTGCCCACATGCTCTCCCATACCAATCATGAGGTGGTATCCGTGTAATTGAACTTGCATATCTTGTCTATGGCTTGAATGTGATTAATTCTACACTCGGAGAAAGAATTAATAGATGGATCATCAAATGAGGTACGAAGGCAATACTTCTCACTGGAGGTAAATATATTGATTGATATAGTAAATAAACAATCATGTATCAGAAAAGCGTAGCATCCAAGAGGATTTTGTCTGCAACATATTACAGTCGTCGCTGTTATTTAAAAGGTGACACATTTGCGAAGTTCGCGATCGCGGCAACAGTCATGGACGGGATTGCTGGAAAATGGTTAGCCAAACACGCTGTGGTAAATTTACTATCCGCAGCGCGAAGGATTCCCGTGTATGGCATGATGTGAGGATGACTAATAGAGTTTTAAGGAGGATATTTTGTTTCTTCCAGATGATTTGGTTGGAGGACACAAATAGAAGCGTCAACTACTGTTGATGTTGCCAGCAGGTACAAGGAAGTGGAGACTCTGACCTCAAAAGATTCTGCAAGTGTCACTGATGCCATCAAACGTATTTATGCACGTTAACTGCTAACATGATCGCGGACCCGGGCAAATAATGTTTCGGGGCCTTTGCGGGATCTTGTAGGACATATTAACATATATTGCGACCAAGTTTGTTTGGAACGATACACTTGTGGAACGATTATTTGGACGTTGGTATGTGGAGGAATTGTTAACGAGGTCTCAGTCTCAAACTAGGAGTACTAGCCCTCTAACGCGATCTCACTCGTGGATAACACGACTTCCATTAACAAAAGAAATAACACGCAATATTGGGTTAAAACCTACTGAGGGTATTCAACAGAAGAGTGTCACCATTAGCTACAAATTCATTTCACAACCAGCGCCGTGAGATCCACTCGGAAATAATTGTGTTGGGTATTGGCATGCATTGGGGAAGTTCTAAGGCTGAAAACGTATTCTCGGTTGATGCAAACGAAGTCTCGGATCAGGTTGATTTTCTAGTGCAACCTGCGTGTTAGAATTTGGTGTCCACATTCGAACGAGCGGCCAAACCTCCCAGTAGCGCATTTATGCGAGCGGAATTGCAAGTCGTTCTCGCGGATACTGAACTAACATGAAAGTATGTTTTGTCTAGCTGTATCATCAATCATATATTGATTGACAATCGAGTGGTTACCGTAGGGGTAAGTGGTTATTATGTCGGGGAATATCCATCGATTATCGATTAGTATCAAGCACGGACAAGCTCGCCTCGCTGCAACGACAAACACCAATGCAATATTTCATTGACCGAATCAGGTTTGCCGTGTGTGTAAATTCACACCGCTTACGTCGCAGACATTCCACATGCATGTCCTGATAGAGATGTTTTGGATCAACAACCCAGGGAATTCCATTCGCTTCCTTAATGTTTTTACCTAAACCAACTACAATCGGGTAAAGTTTGGGTCACAGTCCCACGAATCCCTTGATAAAATTTAGTCGAGCACTCATCTTTTAATTTTCCTATGACTTTTTGGTGGGTGTTACTAAATACCGGATGATCTTTCTGATACTATCTGCTATCAAATTTATTTAACAATCCTTGCTCAGCCGGGTCTGCCTATACGGTATTGGTTGTGATGAACATCAAAGGTGAGTATGTATCCATTCCAGCCTATTCTTGTTTTCATCGTACCTCTGTTTGATCTTGTTGTAAATCACTTACACGAAACGCTTTGAAAAGTGTAGTACCCACGCACCATCACATACACGTTTTATCAGCTTTAGCTTGGTTTTAATGCTGTGGACGGCAAGACTTTTTCGTCACTGAAATGCCCGGTGCGCAATTAATTGGTAGAGTAGGTCTTGCTCCCTGTCCAGAACACATCATTGCGGATACATTTTCTAAGATTTCCATAGTTTTCTCAAGCATAGCATATTTCTACTGTTTAAATAAACCTCTTTCAAACTCGATCGTGGTCTTTGTGTGCAGATACAACTTAATTTGTATAAAAGGCGCCACCTAGACACACTCATGAAATCCAAGCACACCGAAGATTTTACGTAAGACGATCGTGAGCCGTAAATACAATTTCGGGTTGTGTACGTAAAATAATAGTTTCTCAAGTCTGGAGATTCAGGACAAGCTGGTTTATTCAATAAGCTTGCATTTAGATTGGCCTACAATTCCAAACTGATATGGGAACAACCAACCAAAAGGCACGATCAGCGCTCCTGAAGACAGCGGATAATGGTTATGGATCTGATGAAGCTCGTATGTATACTCGAGATGATCTTAAAAGAGGTATCTGTGGTCGCTGGTATCATGGTACGCATGTACATGTTCATAAATATCGAAGTCAGCTGAAACTATCCACCGAAACGCTCCAACGAGCATGGGTTACATTATAGCAGATGTATATAGGTTGTGAATGTCCGTGTATATTATGTAGCTATTTTGCAGTCTTAGTCATTCCCATTAACCCACGGATTATATGCATGAGCATAGCATTGGCGTGACTTTCAAATTACCAGCACTTGTCACTTTCACTAAATAAATGTTCATTGATATCTGTCAAAAGCTCCAGCTCTACTTTAGTGTTTCATATTAGAGCATCCCAGGCCATTCCCAGTGTCAAGATGCATTGCGATGGGTCGAACTGGTACACATATATGCCTGTATCGCAAAACGTCTCAAAATACATTCGTGAACATCAACACGTCACTACGTATATACATATCATGTTAGTCGGCAAGATTCTGGCGTCCAAATGCGGACCAGGCACCGTTAGCAAACGCCTGTCGTTTGCAGAAATAATAATAATAATAATAATAATAATAATAATAATTATGACTTAGTACATTAGTGAAACGCATAATTTTTAGAAGCCTGGAGCGCTTTAAAATATTAGATAACATAAAAACATGTAAAAAGAAACTCATGTTGACAATAATTAAAATAGAAAACATTTAGTACTTCAGTCTGGTCTTGTGGTCGAAATGTGTGAGTTTTGAATAAGATGACAGTGACCTTGTATGTAACATCGATGGGCAATTCGTTCCACGTAGCTGTGTCCTGGTAAGCAAACGTACTTTGTCCGTTTGACTACTTTGTAACAGTGGGAACAATGAGAATAATAGTGTCAAAAGGAGCATAAGTTTCTAGATGGGGTTTATGAATGGGTGAGGTCAGATATGTATATTGCACAGAAGCCAGTCAATGAAATGTAGCATAGTGAATTTTTTTTATTTGATTATGGATTGGACGGGTAGTCAGTGAACGTTAAAGGGAAGGGAGGACGAGATGTGCTCTATTCTTCGTATACTAAGATTGATTCGAGCAGCCTTGTTTTAAACTTTTTGAAGATACTAAGGCAAACAAGATAGAAGTGCATTATAATAGACAGGTCTTCAAACTATTAAGGAAAACGTGATTTGTTTTAGTTGCATGAACCGAAA
Source organism: Megalonaias nervosa (assembly GCA_016617855.1). Taxonomy (NCBI): domain Eukaryota; kingdom Metazoa; phylum Mollusca; class Bivalvia; order Unionida; family Unionidae; genus Megalonaias; species Megalonaias nervosa. Next base: position 8,482 of record JAECUM010054417.1, read on the forward strand.
GAAAAGTGCGAAGGGAGCTGATGAGTCTCGGTTCAAGGTATGCAGCTTTGTATGTGTTCATCACATGTTGGTGTAATGAGAGAGTGCTGTCCAGAGTGACGCCTAAGTTGCGTAGAGACTGTTTGAATTTAGCGTTGGTATTATTGACAGTTATTGTTAGAGGCAAAGGATGTGAATGAGAAAGCCTTTGTGTGATGATTATGATGGCTTTAGGTTTATCATCATTCACCTGCAATTTGTTATATGTCATCTATGGCTTCACATGTAGCTTTCTACGCTTGGACGATTGGGCAGCTAGATTTGTACATGTGTGCAACATCAGCGTACAGTTGGTGAAATAATGGAAGTCGATCTATGACACTTGAGAGCAGCTGGTGTATAGAATGAAGAGAACGGGGCCGAGAGCAGATCCTTGAGAAAGAAACAAACATAGATCATCTGTGCTGGAATGTTTTTCATTTACGGACACAATTTGTGTCTTGATGACCTATAGAACTTGAAACATAGAAAGGCTATAACTTGAATACCAAATACATGCTAGGGATGGTGATGTAATGTGTCATGGTCGATTGTGTCAAATGCCGCAGACAAGTCAAGGAGGGTTAGGAATGTGGTTTTTCCCATATCCAAATCAGATGGAAAATCGTTAACTACTCTCAGAAGGGAAGTTTATTACCATGGCGAGGGCGATATGCAGACTGTACATTGCTAAAATAACTATTTGAATTCGGGTGAGATACAAGTTGGGGTAGAACAACTTTGTCTAAGATTTCGGACATGAAGGAGAGTTTTTAAACAGGGCGGTAGTTCATTAAATCGTTATGCTCTTGCATCAGTTTATTCAATAGAGGCTTTACTGTCGCAATTTTGAAAATAATGTGAATTCCCTGAATGTCAGAAAAATATTGATAATACCGGTTAATGAAGGCAATATTGTATCTAAGGACTGAAGCAGCAGTGATGTCGTATCGAGTTCACACGACTTTGATGCGTTTTCATCACAATTATATGTACTAAATAGTTATAGACCGGTTCCAATGCAGTTAAAACCTGCAGTGCATATTATGTATTACAACTAAATGGTGACGATGAGTCAACTGACATTGTATTGTCAAGGTTATTTCTAATGGGTTGATCTTTGTCACGGACGAAATTTACAAACAGGCCCAGAAGGTCGACCGGAAAGAGGGTCGTTGGAAGTGGTGTACATTTATTACTTGACAATAGTTTCTTCCTAATCTTGAAAACTTCTAACCAGCTGGAACTTTTTGTGATCGTAGTACTGTAGTACGCTAATGTTTTTGCACGTACTATGTGACAGTTTTCGTATCAGATTCTCGATCTGCTTATGAATAGTGAGGCTGGTGGAAAGTGAAATCTTCATAGCCTTAAGGTATTCTCTTTTAGCAGTGCGAAGCTGGTTCCTAACAATAATATACAATGAACAACACTTTTGAAATGATGCTCTGTATTTGGTTGCTGGGTCATGTTTGTTGAGCAATAAAATGTAAGCATTTGTCAGGTTGTATCATTGCTGGAGATAACAAAGTTCCTAGGATTGCTTAAATGGCATGCATTAGGTGAGTTCGATTTATCTTTCCGAAGTTTCTCTTAGTAGCAAGCAGAGATGGATAGTTAGGGACGGATAAGTTGAGATGGCATATGACGAAGAGGTGATCTGATGCAAGTTCCTGGGATAGCTATGAAGACTGTAGAATATTGTCATTGGGTCAATGAAGACTACGGCCTAAAAAGTCACCATGTTAATGGGTGGGTTGGCAAACTGACTGAAATGAAAATATGAGTTTTTTTTTGTGCATAAGGTTCCAGAACAGTCAAAATGAAATTTGATATCTCGAAGAAACTCCTGCAAAAATATAGATTCAGTCAGCTTGACTAGGAGGAGGACGGTAGAGATAGATAAAATTACTCTCCTTTGTTCCATTTTGAGTGAGGTTTTGACTAGTTCAAACGATGCTTGTTTATAATTTAATGTTGTTGTGTAATAAAGACGGTGATTTGTGGACTTCGTTGCGATGACACTTCCGCTGGACTAACGTGGGAACGACTTGATGGAGTAATCGTAGGGTGTTACATCCAAACAACATGGTTCATTGCCTGACTTTCTAACCATCTTTCGGTAACGTAAAAGACGTCAATATCCGCATCTTTGATAAAGTTACCTGTTTATTTGCACCTTTCCGGTGGTCTTCCTAATTGGGCGTTGATCATTGCAATGCGTTGTGGTTGATCAGATTTCAAGGTTGACGATTTAAGAGGAATTTAACTACGTTTTCCAAATTAACGGTCGACTTTTCAACTTTTCTGTGAAGGAAAGGCGGAAAGGAGATAACTGTTCTACGTAGGCCGGCCTTGAAACAACTTTTTTCCGCTGCCAGTTACATTTAAGTAAAGATGAATATAGTCCAAGGTGTAAATATCTTCTTCCAATGGTTTTAATTGAATTTTACCAAACTTGTCCCAGTCGTTTATGGTGGCATAGGATAGATAATTTTACAATGAGTAAACCGATTGTTATATTATTACCAGCACCACCATATCGATGAGTAATTTTGAATCGATCATTAACATGGGAGGCTCTGCTTCCTCCCGCAAGGTTCTTCAATTGTCGATCAAGGTTGCAATTGATGAACTGAAGCGATTTAATAAACTGTCATGTATTGTTCCATTTCGTTTGGGGCGATGCTTGTTGATACATTTGACGTCCATATGAGACATGTTTAAGTGTTGGAACTATATTTGACAAAACTTCAGCTGTGGCGTTGGGCATTTCATTTCATTTTTCGCTGTACTGCGGTAAATTGTTTTTGTCTGGAAAAGTCATGGCCATCAAGCAGAGTCTCTTTTTGACTTAGATATGTCTGGGATACTCGCACGAATCACGAGTGCTCCTGTCCGACTTAAAATCTGGAACTTTCTGTTGATGAACATACCCTACTGCCCCATAGGCGATAGTGGCTGCGAAGAGTCGGCAGCATGTAAACAAACAATATTCGCCTGATTGGCACGTTAAGGAATTTTGATATTTAATCGTGTTGCCATTCTACGAAGCTCTTGTACAGTCAGACACAGTTCAACTGTGATACATAATAACGCAAGTATATCCTTATTGCGTCTATTGGTATAAAGTGTATTACGCCCCCGCGCGTATTGTTTCGGTTGTTGTTCTGTTAACATTGTCGTTAAAACCGGCTGCGGTGTATTCAGGACAAATTGTTGCCCAGCTGGCTTTCGTTCATTTACCTCAGATGTGCTCGCTGATTGAACAGCGCTTGGCACACGTATCTCACGCTCTCGCGAATGTTGCCTCAGTTTTGATAATGTGTGTATGAGGTGTTGGATGGTATATAAGGTGTGTGAGAGTATTTTTGTTGACTCTCAACTTCGCTTACACCTTAAGCTAACACAAGATGTTTTGCGTATAGTGTATTGGCTGTGGGATGGTATAGGTGGTGTGATGAGTTTATCTCTTGCTCTTAAACTCTCAGCTAACACAAGATGTTGTGTGTTTGTATGTGTGTGTCTAATTTGATAATTCAAAGTTAAAACGTTTACCATTACCCTTCCCCTTTGCCCTTGTAAACCCTTTTGACCCCATAAATCCATTTTAGGCCGTTATGTCGCCGCATATTAACTCAATTGCCCATTTGACATGGAATCTTCCATACTTACATAGACTAGCGCGTATTGAAGTAAACTCGAACACTGTTACCAATTCACCGAGCAATTGAAGTCAGCCACATTTAACATTGCATCCTTTTGATGCTATAATTATATAATAGCGTTTTTCCATAGGAATATCTGACAAGATTGATGCTGTAAATGTATACTAGGTTTATCCATAGGTTTTTCCCACAAAAAAAGGACCCAAAAAACCATTTTCAGGGCCACTCATTTGCCTCGAAATTATACATTCTTTGACTATTGCCTCCAAAAGAACTATTTGTCTTTGTGTTGTAAAAGTGTTTGTGTATGTTTATGTTAACAATTGAAACTTAAAAATCATTACCCAGTACCCTTCCCTTGTAACAATATAAACATTTCTTTTACCCATAACCCTTTTGAGGCCTAGAGGCTCTACCTTTGAGCCCATCGAGGCGCTACCATGTTAATTTCCCGTTTGAGGCTGTAGTGTCGCTTCCATGTTTATTATCAGTTTGAGGCTATAGTGCCGCTCCCATGTATGAATACTGAATTTACTAAGCTGTTAAAATACATACACAAGAAGATCACGTCGTACTTAATGTTATGTTAAAAATCCCTTGGAGTTGTAGTGAAAGATGTTAACCCGCTAATATTACTTCAGACAAGTGACTGACTTTTGGATTATAGCCGTGTATCGCCTATTGGCACGTGCGACTCCGTAGGTTACATGAGTTTGCGTGTGGCTTAATTTTTGCGATTAACTTCTATTTCAAACCACCACAGCAGGCCGCAGGAGGGTAAGTAGCCCTGAATGCCCTCATCAGTCTTCCTTTGTCCAATGCTGTCACGGTTTAATACAAGCAGTATACGTTTCATTTATTTCAGATCTGTGTGGCTTCCTGTTTTGTGTGGGGCGGTTCTTTAACCTAGGGTTACATCCGTTTCGAGTGCTCCAAAGTTGTGAATTCCCCACCATGTAATAGTTATTATTTTTTTGTATACTATCCTTATTTACCGAAAGGTTTGCAGATTTTTGCCTTAGAGTAGCCGTTCATTTTGCGGACTGAATTCGGGTGTCTCGACGACATGTGTTTGTAAATCAAACCAGTCAGAATACTTCGTGGCCAAACAAGTTTTTGTCCAAAGAGGGCTTTCTTGGGTATGAATGAAAGCCCTATATAACAAATATTTGTGTGCTTTTTGATCTTTTTATTTCTTGGTGGATGTTACTATACTGTGTGTAAATCATAGAAGTTCTATGTTATGTATGCTATGCAATCTGATTAAAATCAGATTCCCACTGTTCTACGCGAAGATCTGACAGCGAGCACTTAGAGGTCATGTTCTGGTAACTTATATTATTACCATATTCGCTAATGTTATCAGCGAAAATCAGATGAAGCCTTATACCTGTGCGTTTGGGAAACCGTGCTGGATGGCTAAAGAGCATCAATGTGTGCCGAATGACTGGATTCACTTTAAAATGTATAAAGCTGCATTTCCATTGGCTAATACAAAGGTCACCAGATATGAACCCGAAGCGCTCGCTATCATAGCTTCACCTAGGACAGTGGTGATGTTATTGTAATCAGATAGATTGCTATACTATATGTGTGCAATAGATGAAAATGTTTCTTCCGTTGAGGTCAGAGACTTATACAGTGTCATTCGAAAATATACTTCATACCAGTCTACGGACTACTCATCTCGAGGTAAAAGTCTAGGTATTTGTTCCTGAATGCCCACAACGTCAAAGCAAACGAAATATAGGAGAAACGAGAGACAAAGATAGATAAACCTGTTATCGTTGTCAGGAATTAAAGGACATTAGTCTTC